>VZSZ01001072.1:1088695-1187837 GCA_013398815.1 Ibidorhyncha struthersii
TCAGACTTGCACTGGTGGCTGTGCGGCCAACTGTAATGGCATCATGTAGCTGTGTTCTATGGGGTCTTGGGGATGGACAACATCCTTTGCTTCTAAACAGTTTGCAACAGGCAATGTAAATGAGTAATTTTGTATATGTAAAGCTTATAGGGTGCTCATACCTCTTCTGAAAAATAGTTATTGATCCATGAACGAGGAAAGTGGAAATATCGTTGGCTATATTGGTTTTACCTAGTTTAGTTATGTAATATGATTTCTGCTGTATTTTCAAAAAATGCATTAAAGTCAGGAAATAGTTCAGCTATTTCTTTTCCCGTTTTCTGTAGCCCTGTCATAGAATGAATTTGAGCTGGGTTGATACAGATTGTTCCTGACAAATCCGTCTCTTTACAAAATGTTTTACGATATTTTAGATGCTTAACATACTGCTTCCTTAATCATTTCTTTGAGTATCCTTGTAGCCTCAGTCTTCTAATTTCTAATTCCCAAGGTTCCTCTAAGATTACACTTTATATTTGCTCTTTGTAGGCATAATGACTTTAACTTGCAAGTAAATATAGTTGAACTATTTTATTTTTGTGTGTGTTTTCAATGACATAACATAAATGTAAAAAAAGTAAGCCAAAGAAAGAAATTTTTTTTAAAAAATCAGTAAAAAAAAAACAAAACCAAAAAACCCCCCAAACAAACCAAAACGCTCTGTCTAAGCGGTGGGATTCCCGCACAGGCAGCCCCGCCGAGGCCTAGCCAGGCTGGCCTGGGGCAAACGGCGGTTTCCCTGGCAAGTGTGTCTTCCTTAGAAGATAAATGCTGCCTCTTAGAAGACGAATATATGGCCTTTCTCGTTCGATTTTTTTTTGTTTTGTTTTGTTTTGGTCTAAATAGCCAAAAGTAACATTGTGTGCCTTAGCCGTTATTCCCAGGGGACACTAAAGTGAGAGATTATAGTAAATTAGATAGATGTGTAAAAACTACACAAGGAATGACACTGTTAGTTATTGACATAGAAATTCTCACTGTTTAAATTCATATCTTCTTGCAATAAATGCAGTAATTCAGACCTCTCACAATTGTGATGGCTGACATAGAGGTCCCAATAACCTGAACTTCCTTCTCAACTGTAGAAGCACAGAATCAGTTTTAAGTTAATTCCTGAAGAGTAACATAGTGCAGGTAAGTGCACGCTCCAATATACAAGCCCTTCTGTCAAGCCTAAAGCATCCCCAAAACAGAATACTTTACATTGCTGTCTAAGAAAGCAGAAGGATAAAGATAGATAGAGTCTTGTCCATGCCTGAAGTATTCTGTCAATTTCAAATATGAATGATTTTCCATTTAAAAGTAAATAGTGTCAACCTGAAGCAAAACAGGAAAACCGAGAGCTTGAGAATAGTGTCAACCTGAAGCAAAACAGGAAAACCGAGAGCTTGAGAGCCTTGGGTTTTTCATGGTAACTTAGTGTGTCAGCTTAATATGGTCTTGCTGCCAGAATTGTCATCGGTGCCTGTAATCACAATGTATTCTATGATCTGCAGTTTGACAGATCTCCCACTGCTCTTACAGAGTTCAGATGTTTTAAATTCCAGCCTGGATTAATTTCTTGCCTAGTAATTGCATTTTGCAAAAGTACAGGCTTTCTATAATTACAATTGGACAGGCTGCATTTTCCCTTTAAGTCCCAAACCATTACTCTTGAGTTAAAAAGGCTGCTCTTTTTTCCTTGCAATGACTAAAGTGGCTTATACATAAATGATGTGGTTATAAATCAATCTGACAGGCTTTTAGAAAGAAGTACCCACATAAATAATTTATGATATTTGAATAATATTTCTGCCAGGTCTGGCCTCCAGAATGAGCTCTTTTATTTTACCCTGTCTTTATAAACATGAAACTAGTTCTTCAAGAGTGGATTGTTCACTTTTTGGTTTTGTAACTGTTACTGTTTCACACCTTGTATGCCAAACAAGTTGTTTCTCTTTTCCTTCAGTTCTCCCCCGTGGTGCAATACAACAGAGCGCCTCTTACTACAAACCTAGATCAATGTTTGCTGTTGTAGGGATTTTTTTTTTATAACATCATTGAAATATTATTTGGGAAGGAGTACTGGTTAATCCCTTTAATGAAACATTTTCTATACAGAATTGTGGCTTAATGCAAAGAAATTGAGTAGGATTTATATTCTTAGAAAGCAAATGTATTTCAAATTTAGAATTGTTTGGACTGATCTGTTTCATAAGGTTCTATTGATGCATTTTTAACTCTTGAAACTTTGTGGACCTTTTGTAAGGCAAAAGTGACAATGGGTGCTGAATTTCAAAACAGTGAACAAAATTGTGTAGGAGCGAAGTAATTTACACATAACACTGCTATTAAGGAACACGTTTGGAGGAGTAACCAGGAAAATTTGAAAAATGTGTAATCTAAAACACAGCAACACATGTGTTAAACTACCCAATTTGGACTGGAATTAGATTTGTAATTGCTGGGGAAGCAGCAACAAAACCAACTTTCAATAGATATATTGATGTTCAATGAATTCATGACAGCTGTATAAAAGCTGTTATGACAGAAACCTCAGCATAATGAATAAGGAGATGAGTTTCTCATCGTGTGTTCCAGAAATGCAGGAATTGACCAGATAGGCTTTACTTCAGATGTTGGATGTATTCAAACATTCTTAAACAGAAATACACCCCCACAAATGCACTATGTTATTCTGCTAAGCTCCTATAAAGACAAGGAAGAAAGAGCTTTACACCGTGTTCATTAAAATGTTAGTTAGTAAAAAGTATAACCAGAATTAGCGTTTTCTGTTTAGTGCAGAGAGGGCATTATCATCCTAGACATACTGAAAGTATGCCTGACAAATCTAAGGGTTAAATTATGCTTTTGGAGCCACATAAATAGATTCCACTGAAATAAGTGCTATAGTAGTGTTCGTATGCCATGAAAGCAAATATATTTAAACTACTGCAGATAGCTCAAACTTTCTGTATTATACCTTTTTATTCTCTTGCTACAGAATGTGGCCTGGATCAATACCAGTAAGATGCATCGATATGGTATTGGCAAAGCATCAGAGGCCACTTTTGGTCTACAATAGACATCCAGTATCATGATCTCCCCATGCATTTTGTTGTTTAACCTATAAAACACTGAGTATATTTTTCTTCTGTTGAAGTTGACAGAACATTACCTCACTTTTCTCACCTCATCAAGGTTGCTTGCCTAGAGATATTATCAGAACTCAAAACTGAAGAGTTATATTGTATACAGTTTTTCCACAGCAATTTCATAATCTATTTTCCACTCTTTTTAAACTGTGGTGTAGCACAGGCCTGTCTTGATTAGAAACATCTGCTCCATTATACTTAAAAGATGTACACCTCAGCTTGGTGTTAGGTAAAGCAGCCTTTGCATAACAGGTTAATCAACTTATAAAAGAGTTTGCAGTTCCCAGAGGAGGGAATACTCCACAGAAATATTAAACTTTTGAAGTTTTTCGTATGCTTTGTTAGAGCAATGTGAACCTTAGGTTAAATATGTGGTATTATCTTTAGTGCTTGCTAAATCGCTCATTGTTACATGCATAGCTGTTTGCTCTTGGTGGGCTCAGTGGAATTGCATTTATTGAAAGAATGTTAAAGATTTTTACTCATCAAACCAAAGCTTCACTGTGAAGGAAACTTACCATATAGAGAAGCGTGAGGCTGAAGGAAAAAGCCCTCTAAAAGTTCACAGTCTGTGTTAAAGTCATGTCTTAGATTGTGTGGTGCTGCAATTAATTTCTTGAGACAGCCATGTTCTAGCTGAGCATTTCCCAAGTTGTGGTACTTACACAATTCATGGTATGCAAACTATTTTGAAGCGAGGCAGAACTGCCTGCTTCTACCTTAGATGTGAAGAGGACTGGGAACTGACAGTCCTAGCACAGGATTAAGGCACAGTGCATGGTTCAAAAACCTAGTTTATCAAGACAGAGAGGAACTGATAGGAGAAGAGGTGCTTTAGGACCAAAAATCTCTTCTGGAGGTAATGGACAGTAAGGTAGAAAGGTGTGTGAGGATGTGTTAATTTAGAAAATTAGAAGTTATCTGCATACTATAACGGAAGGTGAAGGTGTTACTGTCGTAACCTACAGTAGTTGTACTTGAACAGATTAAATTCAGGATCATCTGTTCCAGAAGATTGGTTTAATTCCCACGTTTGTGTACACACACAAATTTTTCTCAGCAGCTGCTCAGTTCGCTACCACCATACAAAAAAATACCTACTTCTAGAATGCTGTTGAAAATTAGTTTTTCATATCTAGTTGCCCACAACAGCCATTTTTCTAATTGTGTGCCTAATATGTTCAAATTTTAAGCTTTTGTGTTATTGACTTTTTCTTTAAAAAAAGATCAAAATATGGTAGTAGTAAAAGCTGTTAAAATTCTTTGCCTGTTTCTGAGCACAGTGCAACACCTGTAAGTCGTGTGTGTGTTTTCTCAGTGATAAGAAAGCTTTCTGAGAATATTAGCAGATAAACTGACAATAATTCTCTGTAAATAATAAATAATGATCACAATCACAGAGGTAATAAATTATAATTCCTAGATGTCTTTAAACTGATGATAAACTGCTTTTATCATCCTGCATACAGAGCAAGTATATTTTAACTTCAATTTTTAGTATTTCAAGATGTTTTGAAAATACGGCCTTATTATTACAGGTTTATGAGTTAGGCAGTCTCCTAGCACTGTCCTGGCCCTGGAGGGTGTTTGAGACTCTTTTGTACTCTAGTCAATAGCTTATTATCTATCTCAGTATTAATGTTTCATGTGAGTTATAGTGTTGCAGGGAGAGGGAGGGGTGAGGAAACAATATTCTACTGAGGAATGGAAGCTCCTTGCCTTCCCTAGCTCCTGGCTCTGGTATTGAGGTAGATTTATAACTCCATTTGCAGAATTACCTTTTCTGTCTTCCAAATTCCAACTCTAATAATTTTGAAATTGAAGTTCTGTCACTTCGAAATGCTCTGACAATTGCTTTGAGACATAGGGCTTTGCTGTGCTGCACTTCACCCACTGAAAAAAAACAACCAACCCACCACATTGCTTTAGTAGAATGTTTGGTTTAAACAAGGCTCACAGCTGAAGCAAACTGTCCCTACAGGCAAAGCCTGAAACTAAACTGGCATCCTCTGTCTCCCTCACACAAGCTATAGAGTAATACATAATTTGAATACAAACTGCTGGCATGTTTTTAAACTGTTTATTGCAAAGAAGTATATTGCTAGTATTCTCTAGCAGCATCTGATCTGTTGCATTAAAACCGTGTGTTGTGAAGCTGTTTTCAACAGAATTCTGTACTTCCTCATTCAGAATCAGTTCCCAAGTCTTAGTTAGAGCTTCATTAAAGGTGTATCTCTTTGGAGAATTTAGACTGACAATGGTGCAGACCATATAAAAACTTAAAGGGCTCAATACTGGTTTCAGCTAAAGCGATTTTGCTTCAAAATGCCACCCACCTATTGTGCATAAAGATTTGTGGCAAACTGGTAATAGGGCTCTGTAGGCAAATACGCACATTTTGTGCATTGTTTTTTCCCAGGGGCTTTATAATAATTAAGATCTGATTTAGGCTGCTTGGTGGGGGTGTGGGGGGGAAATCAAACTTTGGTTCTCTTTGCCACTCACCACAGATATTATTTTTTCTCTAATTCCTCAGCATGCAATGGACTCTTTGCTTAACATGGGCAATAGCCTGCTTAAATCACACGTGTATCTCCTGGTAATATTAATTTCTGTATGTTCTCTTGCAAAACCAACTATATTTACCACAAATTGCAGCAAACTTGTGATTGGAACACATTCAAATGTATTAATACTGTATAATTAAACGACTTCTGGACCAGAAATGAATAATTATCACCAACCAAAATTAAGGAGAATTTTAGCTACGCCTAGCATAATTACCAGTGCTCATACTGCCCAACAAAACAACTAGTGTCCTTTTCTGAAAATTGTTTACCAAGGTCTCAGTAAACTTTGGCTTCCTTGTTTAGAGACTAGAAAACCACCTTGTTTTAAAACAAGTGCTGAACCTGGAGTACAGTAGAAAAACAATACTAGCCAGGTTCTGACTGACTGAAATAACACTATCTACTGAGGATTTTAGACTTCCTCAAACTGTCTTGACATCTCCAGCCGTCTTCTGCGTATATTGACTTGTCTTATATTTGTATTGCATACAAAAGTCTTAGCGATAGACTACCAGTTGTACTCAGCATTTATGCACATACAATAAAAGATTGCCTCTGTGGGCTTATGTAGAAGTGCTGCTCTGCTCCTTTGCACGCCTGTTGTATAAGCTGTCAGCAAGACCAGTTCTCCAGCAGCAGGGTGGAGTGGTAATGCAGTACTGGGTCATTGTTGGATACTGGCTTGGAAAAGGGTGCCATCTACTGAATTATCAGTACAACTTCTTAAAATTCTTACCGGTTCTGTATGGTTTTCAATGCTGCATAGTTTATATGATACCATCATAACACAAGACAGTAAGATTATAGTCAAAACAACTAAAATAAAGACTGACAAGTCCGGGTATAGACAAGTAAAATTTTAGAAAGTTGCCTCTGCTTTTTATCAGAGTCAAAGCGTTACTGGATATTGAAAGTGATCTAGGAAGGCAGTGCTGAAGAATCTGGAAGGGAGAATTATTTTGTTTTTCCTTACCTAGAATGGTACAATGTATTCATATTTATATAAAAGGGGAGGGGGTGGGGGGGAAGGTATAATTTGTTACCAGTTTAACATAAGGACTCAAGACGTTGTTAATTTTTTGTTCTAGTCTCTGACCTTATGCAGGATCCAGGTCCTGTTGAATTATATTTTTTTTTTACTAGCAAGGATAATTTATTTATTATTAAAAATAAAATAATTGTTTCACTGATTTAATGTACTTTAGGCTCATCCTTGGTGGGTTTATGGATGGAAGACTATAACAGTGGCTCTGCTTCTGGGATGAAACTACATAGTATAATGTATTTAAGAAGAAAAGTTTTGACGGTTCTTAAGCAACATCAGAAAACAAATTTCCAGTTGGGGCTGAAGCAGTTCCATGGAGTGAGAAGTGTAATATTACTGTAATGTCCAAAACATCTATTACAGAAAATTGTTATACTCACTGGGAAGTGGACTTCAACAGCTTTTTGGCTTGTCTTCATACAGACTGTTAGTTCTGTTATCTTCAGTGTTTGCATTTTATCTTTAGGGATGCCTGAAAGTCAAGGGAAAGACAGTGAAAGCCACATCAGCAGCAATAGTTCCAGCACTAGCAATTCGGTTGCTTGCTTCGGACAGGTCAGTTCCTTTAGCTTGAGACGGAAACAAAATATTTATGCTTGTGCTTCTGGAAATCTGCTCTGCATATTTATTTATTTTAGAAGTTGGATACAGTAAGGCTGGAATCACATCTATTACTATAGCTATGCTATACCTAATTGTACATTCCTCCATGATGGTCTTGTCATGCTTCAAGTTATCATAAAGTGCTCTAGATTCTTTACAAAAGGTTTTTAATTTTGTTCCTTAAAAATCAGGATCGCTTTATTCTCTCTTATTCCCAGATATCCTGGATCATGCTTACACACATTCTCAGTACTGGTTCATAAAAGTCAACTACTCTTGAGCTATTGAAAAATAATTTTTAAAAATGTTTAAAATAATTTGGGAAAAAGAAAACCGTATCTGGACTGAACAGACCTTTTGGTGTCAAATTCTCTTCTTCATGATAGGCATTTATGCATAGTTCCTGAATATGGCATAGGCACACACACTCTCCCTTTTTCCTTATGCTTTTTGGTTACAGGCTTGCATTTTAGTGTCAGAAAAAGACAAAGTTACTCCTTTAAGTTTAAAGGGAACCAAAAACAAATTAGAGAGGTTCTGCAGGTATCGGAACTTACATGGCACACGCTGTATCAAATTCTGCATTCTGCTGAATGATAGGCCGGTCAATACATGCATACACAACACTTACGATTTAGGTGGTAAAATCCCTGTACTGTCCCACATCAGAGCATAGCAACACAACCATTTTAGTGCTTGAATCCTTAAATATGCATTTAGGCTCCTCTAACCTTTACAGGTTATAAATTGTATTTCTGCTAAGACAAGGAGCAAAAGTTACAACACTTTAGGCTTCCAGTGATGCTGGAGTTATCCAAAGGACCTTCCCTGCATGAGGGGAATTTGCTGAACACTCCACAGAAAACTCCTGTTTTGATTGCTTGTCTGAGCTGCCATCCTCCCTGCCCTGATGTCATATGCTGGTAGAATAAGTTTAAACTTAGGTTTTGACAGCGTTTTTAAATACACTTTTCTTATTGGTCACAGAGATATGAGAGGTAAAATATAAGTTTATATGTGTGTTCCTGGCAACCTTGACTAGGATTATGACTACATTAAGATTTCCATAGGTTACTAATAGGCCTGGCTCACCTCAGTTCTTCTAATGTAAGTGATGGTTATGAGACAGGAAAAAGAGTTGCTACAGCTCAACTGTTAATGCTTGTATACATACACTTCAAGAGTACCAGAAAAAAAACAATATAATGCACAAATGTAATGCACACGCACACCGTGAGGTCTTTTCTTGTCTGTTACATCCTGATTCTAAAAATGGACCATACACCTCTTGGAACAACTATACGTAGAAAAATGAGATAAAGAAGTGATATTAGGAGAAGAGGGGGAGCCAAAACAGGGAGAGTGAGAAGATTTGTCTTAACCTTGTTTTTGTCAAGTACCAATACACAGCAAGTGAATATCAAGCTATCCAGCATGCTCTTCGTCAGAGACTGGGTCCAGAATATATCAGCAGTCGGCAAGCTGGAGGAGGACAAAAGGTATGAACAAACATGCACAGATGTTTCAACTCACATTTTTTCCAGGAAAACTAGGGTAAAAAGAAGTTACAATAAACCTTATTTTTTTGAAATTAATTTCCCACTAGCAGTTTAATGTGCAGATATGAAAGCAAAGTCAGCATAGTGTAAATTCTGGCTTCTACTGAGCCACAGGCCCCTTTTACACTTAAAAAAAAAAATTAACTTTTCAATGCTTCATCCTTGACAAGGGCATATTTATCTACTTGTCAAAAGTTGAGATTTTTTGCTTTTTTTTTTCCCAGAACTGGAATATATGAAGCATTATATAACATTGGCTGCATTTTACCCTCTTTAGTGCCTACTAGCACTGCCTTCCCTTGATTAAGTCATTTGTCATCATATTAACCCCCTATCATCATTGCTGGAAGAGGGTAAACCTAAAGCTGCGCCATCATCCTTTTATTCACATTACCTGAACCTTGAACTTAGCTGGGTTTCCTCAGTGTAAGATGATGTGTGTAGTCCCTCTTTAAAATAAAGCATGTATATACACGTGCACATGTATATGTATATATATTTATGTATGTTTCTGTATTTTTTCTGTTTATGTGCTTTTCTGTTCAGGTCTGTTACATTGAGGGTCACAAGGTGATCAGTCTGGCCAATGAGATGTTTGGCTTCAATGGCTGGGCTCATTCAGTCACTCAGCAGAATGTTGGTAAGTATCTCTTGAGGATAAAGAAGTCTTTCCTCTTGTTTCATGGTGAGGCCCTGAAGGAAAAGTCTCTTTTTTCCTGAAGGAAAAGACCCTCCCTAGGATAGATAGGGGTATCTATCCTAGACCATGATCACTTCAAATAAGCTGAGGGGAGGCATGTGGAATTTCCAGGTGTCTGGAGAGAATGAGAGAAATTGAATAAGAATAGACCTTTCTGTTTTCTTTTTAGATCTTGCACTGGAATATGTCATAGTCATTATTCTAAGTGTGTTTATGATTATTCTTGAGCTATTCTAATCATGTCTTCTGATCTCTATGGGAAACGCTCGGTGACTACAGTCAAGAGTAATTACAATTAAACTATTTAACACCCAGCACCCCTGAGCCAACTTTCATACTCACCTGTAATTTTTATATTCTAACAAGTTAATATTCTCAGTTAATATTCCCCTAATCTTTAGGGACCTGTCTTTTTCTGCAGATTCTTCTTCTAGCCAATACCTGGTTCTGAGATTTTTTACAGTAGAAAGCTTTGGAAAAATTCTTCTAGAAAACGGTATTTGGGTGCTCCTAAAGCTTAAGCTTCTTCCATCTCGACAGCCGAAATAGTTCCTACCAGAGCAGTGTTGTCCTTGTTTGCAGACTGCTATGCTTAGACTGAAAACTGGTTGTTGAAGTAGCTCAACAAAGCTACTTAAATGTACCTCCTTCCTTCCCCCCCCACCTTCAGGAATCTTTTCTTACCTCAGGTTGGTAGATTCTAGACATAAAGAAAGTCACTTCATTGCTTTCCATCTGTTCTGTACCACTTCCCCCCCCTCCCCCTTTTCAGTCAAGAAAGGACTGACGTCTTTCAAACGTCTATCTTTTTTTCAAATAATGCCATAACAAGTCATGCCATAGAAATTCAGAGGCAGAGGATTGTTATGTTTGTTTTTAAATTCTTGGGTAGAAAAAGGGCTTGCACCTCCATCAGGTTTACAAAACAATTAAATAGATAGACCAGATGAGTACAGAAGAACTTTTGGATGCCAGAGTAGAGTTACTTGAACTTCAAAGCATTTAATTTCATGTGTCATGTTTCTATCAGACTTGCAAGACTGCTAACTAGAGTGCCCTATTTATATTATATAGCATTGCTCTTGGTGTAAAATAAAGTAGATTAGAGATTCCGGATTGAGAGTTGTATTGCAACCTGTTAAGCTCTTCAGGCGGTCTGTCCTGGATAAAACCTCGTGTAAAGGTTCACAAACTAGAGACTTCTAGTATATAATAGCAAAGACATTGCTTTTATAGACAATGTTTCTTTTCCATCACTGTTTTTAGAAATTGATACTTTAAATCTTTCCTGGTTATGCTTTGAACATTTAGGATATGTGGCTGAATGAGAAGTAACATTTACAACTCTTCTTTCTTTCATATGTTTAAGTTTATACATGTAGTAGCAGGGTGTGAGTGTTTGGCAGGTCTAGCCGCTAAAAAACAGAAGGTATCATGTAACATGCCCAGGGCATATATGCAAGTCAGCATTCTCAAACTACAGTTAATATTTTGTAAGTCATGCTCCATTTTATGGAAGATGATATGATATATCGGGCTCATTCAGCAAGTATGGTACAGGTTTATGAACATCTTCAAAGGACGAAATATGATGTAAATGTGGATCAGGAGTCTTTTGTATTATTTAGGATGTTACTTTTTCCTCTCCAGACTTCGTTGACCTCAACAACGGCAGGTTCTATGTGGGGGTCTGTGCATTTGTGAAAGTTCAGCTTAAGGTAAGTGGATTTTTGTTTGTTCTGTGTATGGCTGAGGAATTGCCTAAAGCTGTGAATGAAAGTTCATGCATAGGTCAGGCTGTGGTTCTTGAGTATTGTACTATACCAGAGAACCCAGTGGTGTCCAAAACATTGACCTTGCTGTAGAATAACCAGCTAGGAGCGAGTAATTAGGCTTAGGAAAGCACAGCATCTAACAAGAAGTGCTGTATGTGCAGAAATTCCCTTATACTTAGTATTTTTAAAATTTTACTGCAGGATGGGTCATACCATGAAGATGTGGGGTATGGAGTCAGTGAAGGCCTAAAGTCTAAGGCCTTGTCCCTAGAAAAGGCAAGAAAGGAGGCAGTAACAGATGGACTGAAGAGGGCACTCAAGTAAGTAAAGATCAGTACTTGTACATTTTCAGAAGTTACATGAGAATTAAGTGTTATTTTCAGTCACAGTGCGCGCTCTTATTTCTCAGGTGCTTTGGGAATGCTCTTGGGAACTGCATCCTAGACAAAGACTACCTACGAGCTGTGAATAAGCTTCCACGTCAGGTGCGGTACATGGGCTGTTAGAGCAGGGACTGCAAGATGTCCTCTGTTCCTGGGCCTTCGTATTAACAAGATTATACATAATGATATCAATGCATTTCATCCCTGAATGTTTCCAGCTATGAGACCAACAGCCTTTGCCTGCCAGCGTGTGTGAACTGTTTGATCCAGAGTTCTTCCCCAACACTTTGCCACTACTCCTCTAAATTTTGACAATTTGCAGTAGGTGAGATTACTGTAGTAAAGAAACAGTATCCTACTCAATATCTCATGTGACATGGCGATATTGTCTGAGTCTCCCTGTTCAATGGCAACATCTGTTCAGTGACTACATCTGTGTTCACAGCAGGTTAAATGTTACCACAGGAAACACTAAACTGTTTAAACCATCTTGTTCTAGGTGCCATTTTCTCCATGTGCTGCAGTTCTTAGGACTGTTTTAAGCTTTGTCAGTTGCAGCAACTCTGTTCATTGCTCTCATCTAGCCACTTCTGCTTTAAATGCGTATCAGCAGTGATACCAGTGTCAAGTTACATATTCATCACATGGGTGAAATGGAAGTCTGTGGGAAAATAGAGTCTGTCAAGGCTGCACGTGTGTTTCTTTACTGCATGCTTTTTCCCTATGTAAGGCAAAAACCAGAACACATAACTCAGTTTGTTCTCATTGTCGGTGATAACAATCCAGTTCACTATTATGAATTTTAAAAATCAAACTTAATTGTCATATTCCTCTCATTACTGGCCTTTTTCAGGAATAAAAAAAAAAAAAAAAGGATGGGAAATAACTGCATACAGTGACACAATTTCAAATTTCTGTAATGGGTCATAAAACCAGAGGCTGCGGGCAGGGCAGCACAGTAGGCAGACAGTATGTCTATTATCTGTGTAACCTATCTAAAGCAGGTACAGCTCCTCTCCATTTCTGCAAAATCAGGACTATTTCATTTAGTCCCGAAGTCTTTCAAGCTGAAAGACTATACGTCACCCAGTGAGCAGCAGGAAAAAGGAGCTTTCTTTAGACTTTAGGGATCTCTGGCAGAAAATAGGAAGTTTTTCCATGAGAGAAACTTCTTCCTTCAAATAAAGTTTTTAATATGCATAGCCCAGGATATCCTAGAAAAAATACCAGATGGGTTACACACCAAAGTTGCTTGCTGTAGTTGGAACTTTCACTTAATTTTAAGCAAGATCCATACAGTAGCAATGCCAATATGCATGCATTGATAGTTGCTTTGTCCTTTTACTAACTGGTATTCAAACTCTACCAGACTAATGCACATCACAGCTAGACAGAAAACACACTCAGCATGGTCCTTGTAACAAAATTTACGGCATGCCTGTATGTCATCCCTCATTGTTCTTGTCAGAATAGTTAACAAGGAGTTATTCTGTATCAGTGTTTTTTTACTGAAGTCTCAAGCAAAGGTAGTTTCTAAAGGTGGTTTCAGCTTTCTGTTAACCAAATTGGATCTCCTCCAAAACAACACTGCAAAATACTAGATGCATCTATGATAGAAAGGGTGAACCAAACTGTTTAGACTGCACCCACAACAACTTTTAGCTGTTGCCAGTCACTTCAAAGTTTTACCACAGAACAGCAAAACGGGTAATGCTGTTTTGTTTTGCTACATGAGAAATGTACAGATGGCCCCGCAAATGTCCTCTGCTTGACTTCAAAAGTCTGTTGGTACCTAAATTTTGCAACTGAATTATGAGAGCAAGATGGACTGGACTTGGCTGCTGGAGGATGAGGAATAACATTAGGAACACCTACACTCCAGTTCATTTAAGTGCCTGATGCAATATTACTAGCAAACTGTGGCTCTTGAATGTATGAAGAATTCGCATGTACAACTGATAGGTACTTGAACACTTACTTTCCTTGCCATAGTATGGTGGTTCTCCTTGCTCAACAGTAAGAAGCCACGTTGAATCTCGCTTTGCCTTTGACTCCTTGCCTCCTTAGCTTTCAGTTTGCAAGGGAAGAACTGCAGTTACTTTTATTCTGTGAAGCACTAGGTCAAACAGTGAACGTTCTGAGGTAACCAACACCATGGAGAAATGCCTCTTTTGGAGGTCTTTGGTCCAGAGGGAGACAAGAAATTGCGATGTACATCTTCATCAGTGACCATACTTTACCCTGTTCTTTCAGAGCTATCACAATTTATAAGTATGCTGTGATGTAACACAGCGGTCTTCGTAGTATTAAAGTTGTCCTGGCTGTTAATGACGTTGCACCTCGGTAACCAACATTAATCTTGTCAGCTCCTGCTGTGTACCAGTTGGGGGCAGTAGGCTTCTAGGCGGTAACCTACCTCATTGATTGAGGAAAAAGTAAGCCTTTTACAATTGCTGATCTATGGAGTTTCATAGTAAAGTCACCTTCATCAGACTGGGATTTACCAAACTGTGCTAGCCAGCCTAGAGCTGTAAGGCGGTTCTGTCTAGCTAACTTAGACTGTAGGAGCAGATCCAAAGTGACGCCTCGCTGACGGTATAGATCTGTGCTTTGCCAGGGTCATTGTCTATTAGTGGCTTTGCCACAAATTTGTAAAGTCACAGAGCCAAACCATCCCATCTTTAATAAAAAGAGAATGGCGTAACTTCCTCAGTGACCTCATGAACGCAGAACTGAGTAAAGGTTTCCCATGCCCTCTAATACAAGCGTGAAAATAGAACTAGCAAAGCTCAGCAACAGACTTCTGAGACTGTCTGAGAAGCTGTAGAATTCTGCACTGATCACCTGCATCTGTTCTCAGTTGCAGAAAGCACAATATGGGGAGACATGAGCTATCTGCCATGAAGCACTGAACTTGTAAACTAACACAAAGTCGCATGAATTCAATGATTAACTAACTGAATGACTGTGTACTGAAAATGCATTTCAGTCTTCTAACTTACTATTCCACCTAGAGCAAACAAACTAGATTTTTCAACAATACCATATAGAAAAAGCCTGTGCATATTTCATTAACTTGATGAAGGAAGTTTCTGATCATGTTTTCTTTTTTTCCTTTTACTAGATACCCCCTGCGTTAGATTTGGTCAGAGCTAAAAGAGAGGACTATGAGCCTGAAATAGAGAAAGCAAGATACAATAGCTGTTTGGAAAGGCAGAACGCAGGAGGGAGACAACATTGTGAGATGGCATCTAATTGTAACCCTGGTCAGACAGAGGCCGCTGTAGTGACAGTAGATCAGAAACAGCCAAATAGTTCCAGGTGAGTGATATTATAAATTTCTTTTATAAGCTATAATAGAAGTTACTGTACCTTTTAAAACACATGGACAGCCCAATTCGGAAGATGCCATAAAATGCTGGTTTGGTGGATTTTCCTTGCTGTTATTTCTTTATGCACTTTTTTTCCTTCATAAAATGTAATTGTTGAAATTGTGTTTAACTTTGTGCTTACCTGGGAGAGGGGCAGAAATACAGACTCCTTAGCTATCGAGTGTGATGCCACTTACCAGCGGAAATTACGACAAAAGCAGCTACAGCAACAATTCCGAGAACAGATGGAGAAAAAGCATCAGATTCCAGTAGTTACTCCAAGCAGCAAACAGGGTAAGTCTCAGCATTAAAAATTGACAGTTGTAACGATAGCTACTGGCAGGCATGGGTTACCCTCAATACAGGAGCCTGACGAGTTTCGTTGGCTTTTGTACTGTACTATCAACACACCTTTGAGACCAGAGGAAGGGGAGGATTATCATACTTCCTCCCCACACCGTGTTCTTAAAGTGGCAGGAATGTCAGCTCTAAAACTGCAACTTTCCAACCACCCTAAAAGCTTCACGCACCATTAATGTGCTGCACCCGAGCTGAGACTGCAGCGCTTCACTGAGGTGGTTGCAGGCAGGTAGGCATTGCGTTAGCTACTAACACCTTGCTCTTTATTCCTGGGGAAGTCTGGAGAGCTGTGTGGTCAGCAGGAACTTGGGGATGGGGTAAACAGGCTAAAAAACAGGTTAAAGTAGTGCTGTTGCTCTTACCAGCCACCATCAGGTACAGAATCTTACTATTCCACATACTGCTACCAAAACATAACCAGCTCGAGGAAAAAAAGAGGGTAGCTGGGGGCAGCTGCTCCTTATCATTTCAGACTCGTGCTCTGTTAAGAAGAAGCAAAAGAGTTCTTCTGTGTTTCCGATATTAATCTCTTCTTGTGTTACCTCCATCCAGCAACAGCCGATCCTCCTGTAAAGCACAGCACTCCAGCAGCGGTACAACAGGAACTAGCAATAGAAGAGGAGTTCTTCGCAGGTCAGCCAAAAAGTGATGAGTAAGAGAGTGTTAAATAATTAGCATTTAAATCAGCTCTTCAGAGTACAGTGTAGAGGTAACAGTTCTGAAGAGGTTGGTAAATAATAGAAGTGTGAGTATGAGTCTGATCTTGACAATACAAACTTTACTTGAGTGGCAGGGAAATGATGCCCATCGTTATGAGGGGTTTCACACCGTGCTTTTCACTAGAGACTTGTTATACATATTCGGTAAACCCTTTTCTTCAAGTGATATTGCACAAAACCAGAACATTTGTGGGGGTGAGGGGCTGTCTCAACATAACCACTGCTGTTTGGGTCACACTTACACCCCAGTGCCTGGACATTGCTTAAGTCCAGAGCATGCGCGGTAGTACCGTTTCCCTGCTGTGCACTGACATAAGATACGCTTTACAGTTTAACTTTTATAGTGGCCACCACTTGTAGGAAAAGAGTGGGCTGGTCCTGGAGTTACTGTCATTCCTGTAGTACAATACTCTTGTCTTTGGTTGGATCACCTTTTCATTCATTCTAGATGATCCTGAACTTTGGGACATTTCCTTGGAGACCATTGATCTTAAGATAATGGGTCACAAAATGGCAGACCCACCAGCTGGACACCGGACACCTGAAACACCCCATGGACATCATCAAATGACTACTCGTAACAGGACACCTCACAGAATGAATTGCCACAAAGCTTCTGCTAGACTTGCTCAATTGCAGCCATCTGCTACAATCATGAGCCGCAGCAGCTGTGCCAACCAGCATACCCCAGGTACGTGCTACCCAAAAATAACCAAGGTCTGTCTTAACAACAGCTCTTGGCTTTGAAAGTAAATTGTAAATTGGTAAATTAGTAAGTTGGAGTGGGAGAAACATCCTTCTTTCTTGGACCTGGCTGCAGATGCTGTGATAGTGGGCTAGGAGAACTATCTGTTTTTTCGATCCAACTGTCCTGTCAAGGAAGAGCTACAAAAAGAATTGAGCGCGCTTTTAGGAGCAGAAGAAACCTTTAAGAATCTTCCATCTCTCACTATCTCCCTGTTTGGCAGAGCGCAGCCCCTACAGGAGAAGTCAAAGCTTGAAGAAAAGGAGGCTAGAACCTACGTAAGACACCTGGTGGTATCACTTCCATGCTGCATTACATCAGAAGACTGCAGTTGCCTGTTCAGATTATGTAAGGAAGTCTAGTGCATTAATAGATTTTCCTGTATATTATGGTGAAGCAACACAGAAGAGTTTAATACAGCCAGCAAGAACTTAATGTACTTCTAGGTTATTACATGTTTCAGATACCTTTTTCTATAAAGAAGCAATCATTTGTGCTTCTGCAGCACTACACTTGTGGCTGTATTACAAGCCAATGTTACACGTAATTTGCCTGAAATGGTAACAGAATTAATCTTTAAAATGAGATGCAATTCATAGCTTTTCTCTCCTTCAGTGTTGCATTTCAGCACAGAGAAAAGAGGTTTTCAGTAAAACAGGGAGCAGGTGGTGGGTTCTGGTCAGACGACAAAGCCTACAAGCTGTTCGGTGAGGCTGAGGGTGTGAAGCAGCGGCAGCACCTGCCTCTGATGTGCAGCCCAGCCGTTTGCCCTGCAGCTGCACAAACGGAGTCAGAGCCCATTGCTCCTCCTCTGCGTCTTCCTCAGCTGTAAGGGATTCCCGTGCAGCAGCAGGTCCAGCTGTGCCTGCGCAACAGGGCAGCGCAGGGGCAGGCTGGGACCACTGCCAGGGAGTTGCACGAAGCACCTCTGAGAGTGTTTGCCTGGACCCTTCGTAAAATGAATGGGAGCTGCACTTCTGTTTTTAAATAAGCTTTCAACCCTTTTCAATATAAAAATAAACACAAAGTTTGAAAAAACAAACCACGCTTGTAGCAGTTCATGCCTCTATACCCTTCAAACCATTACAACTCGGTTCCTGTTTAACAAGCTCAAAGAAGCAAACGCATTCTGACTAGTTGCGAGCAGGATGCTGAAGAGCCCACCACCAGGTCTGTGCAGCCTTGCATTTGTTTTAGATGGACAACGGAAAACTGTGGGTTTTAGAGGTCAGAGCAAAGCAACAGCTGTTCCTTTTAAGTAAGGTCAAAGGAAGAATTTTTAAGCAGTGTTTCAAACTGGATAGAGTAGATTTTTCGGAAGTGCAGTGCTGGAGACGAGGAGGATGATGCCATGTGACTGAGAGTTAAAGCTGGACCAGGAAAATTTAGACAAACTCTTTGATTACTGCAACCCTGAAATCAATGTCAGACTCAGAACAGGACTTTGTTCCTGTGCTTTGCCATCACTACTCTATCCAGGCAAGTCTCAAAGCAGTCTAAATGTAAATACATTTGAAGTATTCAGCATTTATTCCTTTACCTTCACCACTTAATCGGTCCTTTTTCCTTAAATGTCCTCTACTATCCACTTACCGCCTCAGCAGGACAAAGAACAAGGATTGACTTCAGTATGGAAACACAGGACAAATTATTAACTGTAATAGATTACATCTAGAAAATAGTTTCACATTTCACTGTACTAGTTTCTCTCCAATTCAGTGCTGCCTTCAGAACAGCTCAGGGAAAAAATCCATTACCACATGCGAGTCATGCACTCACTGCTGAAATCAGATACCAGTTAGGAAGGGAACGTGCAGACATTCAGAATTACTGGATTCAAAGCTGCTCCAAACTTTTACAATGAAAACATTAAAAGAAAAGTCTCACATCAACACAACTGCATCAGCTTTCTTGACTCTCCAGAAACAGTGCAAATGCAGCCATGCCTCCTTGAAAAGAAATCACAGCAAGAAGGCTCAGGATCGCTCTCTTTGAAAAGAGCAGTAAAACTTATATTTGGACATTGGGGTTTTTTCCTTTAAGACCTTGAGCAGCGTGACTCATAACAGAAGCTGTTCTTAAAATGGAAAGAAATGCAGCAGCAATTACTGTTTAGAAATACCAAGTAATTCCCACAAGTCTACAGCTGTTTGAGAATGACCCTGTAAAGTAGTTCTTCCACTCTTTACCAGTACTGTCACAGATTTGAAGGTGGAATTCCTATTGTACCTCTATACTAAGAAGTTTCTCCACCCCAGCACCCCCCTGCTCCCTTCCACCGCAGGGAGGAGAGCAACAGACCCAACAGAAGAGGAGGAGCAGGACTCTTCCCTGCCCAGGACAGGGACTTCCCCAGCCCTTGCAGCACACCCTGCTCTGGCTTCACTGCCAAAAGGCAGCAGAGAGCCTCTGCCAGTGAAGCTCCACCTGTGCTGCAAACAGGGAGCCACCAACCAAGTTTTTGACTGTCACAGCTGAGCGTGTTTTTCTCTGTTCAGCAACTTCTTGACAGTCTCAGCCATAAAAGCAATCATACAACTTATCTGTTACCCTTCACACCTTCTCCCTCCCATTCCCTTAGGCCCCTCCTCTCACGAAGATCGGTGCTGTGATTTATTCTTTATAGTACCTGGTTTTAGAGTATTCTATTAAAAGGCTCATTATTGGTCACTGCTTCTAAAAAGTTAATGGCCTCATTAAAATGGGTTTCTTGTACTTTTCTATGATAGACTGATAAATTGGGTAACAGTTACATCACTCCAGGAAGAGGACGGAGAGGTTGGGACCTGCTGTTCAACAAGAAAACCCACAGCTCAACAAAAGCAGGTTTGGTTTATTTGAATTACTTCATTAAATATTCTACAAAGGTAACAAATTGCAGCACAAAGCGCAATCATACAAGAAGCGCAGTGCCTGGGTTTAGTGCAAAACATACAACTAACTACAGCCAGGGAAGCCCAAAGTTTCAATTCATTTTATTTTTTTTATTTTTATTTTTTACAGTGTACATTGTTAAATAATGTAAAGAAAACGCTTGTAATCCAGAAACAGATTTTATGTGGAAAAAGATACTCAAAGTGTAATATTAAACAAAATAATTTAACAGTTCAGTAGCATTAGTTTATTCCTCTAGACTTCAGTTATTCATCCACAGGAGAGGGGAGGGAAAAAAAAAAATCAATGGTAAATAAAACCAGTTTTTGCATAACATTAAGTGAAAAAATGACCTCAAACTTACTAGATCAAAATTAAATAACCACGTGCTGCATCCAGCCGGTTGGTTCCCCTGTCACAAACATCCCCCTTGTTTCATTACCGCCCCGGGTTTGCCACTGCTGCCCTTCCCAGAGCTCACCTCTCCCCTCCCGCTGCACGTTCAGGAAACTTCTCTGCGTCCCTCCAGAGGGAAGAGCAGAAGTTCTCCCTTTCACTTCAGCTGCAGGGACCCCCTCCTGCTTTCTCCCTGCCTTCCATCACACACACACACCACGAGCCTCCTCTCCGCTTCTGGAGCTCTAATCTGCACTTCAGTTACAAAGAATAAACCCCCAAACCTACGGAGCTGGGAGCAGAGCCGCCTCGCCCCTAGCATTCGCCCTCAGGCGTTCCGTCATCCCCAGCCTGTACCTGCCCCTGCTGCCAAAACTGCTGTAAAAACCAGTGACAGGGAAGGAACGGGTTCTGCACGTTTCTTTGTAAAAGTGAGCGAGAACATCTGCAGACAGAAAAACTCCCTGTTAAGGCTCCACAGGGGAATAGCACTACCAGAAAACAAACAAACAAAAAGTCATGCAAGTAACATCTCCGCGGTGCACCAGCTTCCAGGATACCGGTGAGCTACTCCCAAGTACCCAGCAGCAGTCCTCGCATCCTTCCCGGCCTTTTGCAGCACTGCGTAAATACTGGCTGGTATTATTTTTACTTTGAAGAGGAAACCAGTATTTTTTAAATATGAAAAGGGAGAATGACCAAAGCAGAAGGTACAGTACAGTTAACTAAGAGGTGACAGATAGTTACAGTCCTGGTACCAGCTTGAAATTTGTTTGAACAAAATCGTAAATCCTCCAAATGACAAGAGGAAACTTCTTGATGCCGGCTGTTTCAAGTACATCCATTGCCGGCAATGGACGTTGCACCAGGACAGTCTATTCCTGGCTTAAATGGATTTTTACCAAAAAAAAAAAAGGTAAGAAAAGCAATCCCAGCAGACAAGCCCACGCCAACGAGCAATGGCACCTCTCCCTCAAGTCACATCCTGACCAAACATCTTCACCACTTCACAGGTGGAGTCAAACTGCATCTTAAGTTGGGCCTTTTCCCAAAGATACACGTTCTCCCCATCCTCTCTCCGTTTCTGATCCAGACCCTCCTGCCTCCGTAGACAATATTGGTTAGTCTCGTTTTAGCTTCACCCACAAGCCTCTGTCCCACCCCCACCTGGCCCCGGTCACACCAGCAACTTCAGATCTGCCCGCCTGGACAAGTTTCCCCAACACACAGAACGCTGTTCCAACCCTCAGTGTTCTCATTGACTCCCCCCTCCACGCACCTACTCTAAACAGTAACGGTATCGCTAAATAGACCCCAACGTCCCCGTCGCTAGGTACGAGTAATCCCTCTTCCTCCGAACTTGCCCTCTGTCCACCTGGGGGTCTGCTGGGAAGACGATGCTAACTGCAGAAGCAATAGAAGTCCAAGGCACTAAAATATCCAGCAAGCATACTGGGAGAACAGACAAGTATTCAAGTACATTAATTTATACAATTTTACATTCACATTTATTTATCTAATACAATGAAAATACAAAGGAAAAAGTTAAAGTGTCTCCAATAAGTATAAGGATATAGCTAGCTTTTTTTCCCATTTTTTTCTTTTTAACTTTTTTAACCCTCTATATTCCACTCATTTTTAAACTACTGTTGTCCAACAACATTTATATATCACAGTGTTTCCACATCAAAACTGATGGTAAGTACATGTCCGCAGGGAACTTTTAAAAATTTTTAAACAATTTAAATTGCTCTAATGCTGCAGTCAAAGCTGTTAATATCTTACTTAAAGCAGTAATGACCTATCAAGCACGGGCTGCACTGCAAGTCCATTCGTGTGCCCCATCATTTCGGAGCCAGATACGATTGACTGGGGAGAGGGAGAGGAGGGGGATTTGGACAGCTTTTCTCCTGGTCCTGGTTCTTCAGGGAGAGAGGAGAAGCGCGCTAAAGCCTCATGCTAGGATTCAGCTCTCCCACCTCAACACATGTGGACTCAGCCTCAAACCAGAGAGAAATTTTACAGCAAGGCTGCATTATCGGACCCCGTGACTTCTCTTCACAGCTCTCCTGCCACATGAGAGCAGAACCCCTCAGTGAAAAGCACTGTCCCATCGTAAGGATGCTGATCATCCTCCTCCCCCTTGAAAGCGTGTGGGGAAAACTCCCTTTACAGAGAGTTGACAGCAATGGTTGGAAAAGAGAAATTCATTCCCAGTCTGGTAAGCTACCAGTTCATTGCAGCACTAGTAGTTGATACAGGGCCCCATCTCCCTCCCCACGTCCTGTCCCGAGGTCTAGCCAGCACGGTCTCCGAGCGCAGCTAAGTGGTCCGCAGGTTAGAGCCTGGAGGGTTGCTGATCGATTTTTGCAAATTGCTGATGTTGAAACTTTGCAAAGATGCGGCACCTACGGGCTGGAACTGGCCGAGCGGTGGCTGTGCCGGACCACCCGTCCCACTCCACGGAGCGGCAAAAGACGCTGCTGGATAACCGTACTGCTGCGGAGGGCACATGGCCTTTGTGAAGGGACCTAAAGAGGTAGCTGACGATGCAGAGATGGGCGTAGCACCCAGGGAAGATGTCATAGAGATACAGAGCTGACCTGGTGCCGAGAATTTTCTTGCCATTCCAGGACCCTGAAAGAAAACCCAACCCCCAAGAAAAGTTACACAACTGTGCTTAAAAAACACAGGCTCGCCCCTTGCCCCACAAGCCGCTCCCAATGGATGTTTACAAGAACGCACCATGGCCCCCCTCTTTAGTTATCCTTTCCCCTTCTGTAGTGGTGATACAATCCCGCACGTAAAAGTTACAGCCCATGGTTTTCTAAAGCAGTTGTCCAAGCTACACTGCAACCGTACTCCAGCTGCGTTTGACACCCTAGTGAGATAGCAATGACACTGACAGTTTCTTCCCGTAAATGTTTACGGGTTACATCTTACCTCATAGTTGCTATGCCCTTTGCCAACTTTCTTGCCAGACAAGTTCATGGCATCTCGGGCCCAGTTATCTACCAGCTTGTGCAGGTCATCTGTGAAAGTCCCTTTCCGGCTTGAGGCAAGAGCAGTAGGCTGAGACTGGGGTGCTTGGCTGTTCACCGTAGCCCCGACTGTGTTAGTGCTGCTGGTCCCTACAAATACAAAAAACGGGAATCAAAACTTAGGTTAATGATCATCTTTTTCTAGTAAATTTAATAATTGTGGTAATGGTACATCAATAGAGAGCCAGTTAAAGTGCCATGCAGATTAATAATGTTTCAATTCCAGGACACGCTAAAGTGGGAACTACAAGGACTCCTATAGGCATTTTCTCAGATTAAGAGTATTTCATGGACATGTTGACTTTTCAAGAAGTGCTGCAAGTAGTTATCTTAAGAGGGGAATGGTAGCAGCCTACAGGTCTTTGTAGAGGAAAAAGGCAATTAGATTTCAGCAATGAATGACAGTACAGTCACGTCATTCTCTCATCCTACGCCTTTTAATTAGCGGCAACCACTACCAGCACAAGTCAATTCCACCTTGGAGGACAACGCTGGATGCTGAAGAAGGAGCAGTACAATCAGCATCACCAGCTGCTCTGTAGCAAATTATCTCCACTTTGTAAAACGAAGAGAGAAATTACACCCAGATTACACAAAAAAAGCCACAGTGAGAAACAGCAACTCTTGGTTCCAATAGCTGCCGTACTTGTGTTCTTGAGGATAACCAGATGGGACTGTCTTCATCCACCAAACAGCCAGGATCAGCAGGGGAAAGTCTGCACTGCATTAAATTTTTGCTTTTTGCCTCTGAAAGCATTTTTTTGCCATTATGTTCAGATTTCCTATGTCAGAAGAACAGGCATTTCAGATGCAAACAACTAATACAGCTCAAGGAAGGCGGAAACTAGAGTAGTTCAGATGTGCTTTGACAAGTTTTTCCTATTCATTGGGCTGATTGCAAGAACACAAAAACCACTTCACATAAACACCAGGCTTTGGTTCTCCTAGAAAGCTTGCTGAACATTATCCTGCAGAAAAAAAATAAATAAATCTAGGAGCTTTTTTTGGATAGCCTCACCATCCCCCTCACACTTACAAAGAAGCAACTGCACTCTAAGTTTTTCAAAGGCAGACCTCGTAACAGGAATCAAAGAAATTGTATATTATCAAGTATCCTAAATTCCCAGCAGTATTGCAAAGTATCCTCATTTACAGATGTGGAAGTGATGATTAACCACGAGGGCAGACTTTTTGTGAAGGACACGATAAAGCCAGAATGAATCTACTCTTTTCAAATCCGTTTAATACAAAACCAAACAACAAAATAAGAATCTGGCCACTGCAGTGCTACACCCAGCATTCCTTAGAATCATAGAATCGTTAAGGTTGGAAGGGACCTTTAATATCATCGAGTCCAACCATTAACCTAACCTGACAAAACCACTTCTAAACCATATCCTCAAGTACCACGTCTATCCTTTTTTTTAAACACCTCCAGGGATGGCGAATCCACCACCTCCCTGGGCAGCCTATTCCAATGCTGGATAACCCTTTCACTGAAAAAATTTTTCTTAATATCCAACCTAAACCTCCCCTGGCTTAACTTGAACCCATTTCCTCTCGTCCTATCACTTGTCACCAGGGAGAAGAGGTCAGTCCCCATCTCTCTACAACCTCCTTCCAGGTACTTGTAGAGACTGATAAGGTCTCCCCTCAGCCTCCTCTTCTCCAGGCTAAACAGCCCCAGTTCCTTCAGTCGTTCCTCAAACATTGTTTGAGTTGTTCCTTGCAAGCACACATTTTCACCTCCTTGGTTCTCAAAAGTTCCTCAAACATTTCTACTTGCTCACTTGCAAGACTGCAACTGGGAAATCCAAGAAAAGCTGAGTTTATGGCAGACAGTTCTGAAGAAAAACGATTAAAAGCGGAGCATCAAAAATGCCAGCACTGAAAATCATCTCTCTACTGCAAAGGCTGAATGACGGAGTCGCTGTCTCTTGCCTGACAGCTACTTCATCTGTTCCACTTTCTCTGGCTATCAGCCATGTTCCTTGGAACCACCCTATCAAAGAAAGAACTGGCTCCAAACCCCTGCAGGAATGTTTCATATTGAGCAGTGAATTAGGAAGGTGAAGTACTTACTATGCAGGACAAATAAGCAAAGTGTGACTGCCTCTAGTAGTGCTGGGGAGGGAAGGACACGTACGCTTCCCACCAGTTCCAGCTCAAGCATGGAAGTGGCTCCGGGTCTCGGTGCCCACAGGTGGGGCAGCAGTTGTTACAGGCAGGCAGACACATGCAACAGTACACGCAGAAAGGAAAGAATAAGGTTCCCTGACCAGGGTGTGCAGCTGCAGCTCAGAGGAAGGGTAATAGAACACACTGTAAGGTGGCAAGGAAAATCTACAGTGAAATAACATGAACCTTCAGCATGCATCATGTGGAAAAGGCTCAGAATACAATTGTTTAATAACAGCAATGATGTGGAAGGTGAAATTAAAGACAAATGAGGCCAAAGCAACAAAAAGGTACTTGGTGGAGCTGCCAAAACCATCACATTCCACTATGAGGGTTCATGCAGGGATTGACACACTCGCTCTCATCCTCTTCACGATGGCCAGTATCTGCTTTTGATATTTCACATTTCCATTTTAATCAGTAAGCGCACAGCTTACAACCTAGGATCTTGGACCCGTGCTGGACAGCTTCCTCAGGCCGTGGAAGGGAGAGACTTAATCAAGGTATATACACCATAGTGCATTCATCTGAAGATGGGAAATACCATTTAGGAAAGTTTGAGTGTTTTGAAAAGGACTAGTTCAGGGTAGGATAGGTGGGAGGTTGCGAGAGCTTTGTCTCCAAAAGTGATTTTGCTAGGGAGCTCCTGTCTCAGGTCACAGAGACGGACCAGACCACACCATTAGAGGTGAGCTATACAATTACTAAAGCTCCCACATAATGTCAATATTAAAAATGACTTCTCAGGAATTTCACATTTTAGCTCTGACGTAGTCACCGCCTGCAGAAACTGCCAGCCAGAAGAGTCTGAAGAGGAAGTGCTTCAACTCGTAGCATTCAATGGAAACAACCCCCCACATTCCTGCTTGGTCACAGCAGCCGTCCCCAGTTCTGCCCTGACATGAAGGATCTGAAGTGAAACAAGCTTCTCCCTCTCCAGCCTGCTACCTATAATGCCTTCATTCTGCCCTTTTATTTTTCCCCCCGTAAGCCAGCAGTCAAAAGACACCTTTAAAATTATCTTAAATAACATGAGCACACATAGGCTTTGCTAAACACCTCTTGCTTTGGGAGACACCCTGGAGAGCTCTGATGGCTTACGCTTACTCTTTTAAAATGTTGAAGGAGCGTCTGCGATTGGATCCGTCACTGAGGTGGCAAGCCCCATCAGATCTGTAAACAAACCAGCTGCTCAGAGGTACAATTCCAGCACATTACAGAGAGCAACTGACCCTGATGCTCAATTCGCTCTCATTAGCGATGAGCAAAGAGCTCCACAGTGAAGGTGAGGTTCTGCCTGCCTCCACTTGTCTGCAAGAGTAATAGCCAGACTATTCAATATACTAACGACAGAGTACACATTAGAGGGCATAACATAGACAGACAGATGCTGCGCTGGAGACAGAGTCAGGGAGGTAAGGCTTCAGTGACCAGAAAAAGCTGATGAATAGCTTTACAATCAGGAATTGGAGATAACAGAAATAAGATAATTACTACAGAGCTGGTTGCAAGGACAGACTTTTTTCACCATCTTCCCTGAAGCACAAAGAGAGAGTAATTTGTTAAAGATAAGAGAAACAGTGAGAAATGTTTAGTTTCAGCAAACAGTACAAAAAGCTTGGTGAGAAACAGAGGACGCAGCACAGCAGGGCTCTTGTAGTCACTACTGGGACACGCTAGGGAAAACCCAAAGACTGGCCTGACAGTTGAATCAGCTGTACTTTCTGAAAGAGAAGAGGCCCAGCCTCCTAAACACATTCTTCAGAATTCCCAAATGGTAGTGATGAATGTCAGGAGACATCACTGTCACAGCTGGCTGTTATCACAAAAGGAAAAGCGAGTACATCTTCCATTTTTGTCGGGACATAGGAAGGATTTTACAACTATCAAAGTTCGACCGGTTTACAACACAAGAAAGATTTGATAGGTCAAGTGCTTTTAGTTTGTCACCCTATTTTCTCAGATCCGTGGAATAGTTCAGACATTCCCTGCCAAGCTGTACCACTCTGTTTCTCCAGCTGCACAGTTAAAAGCATCAATTACTGCACTGTTTCCTCAACACCGCTGATTCTAACCCAGCATCTTCTCCAGTTGTCACTCTCCACAACAGTCTGCAACAGCATTTCAAGGACAAGACTCCAGGAAGCAAGCAACCTGCAATAAGCCAAGTGCCAGGCCAAGCTGTGCCATGCCTTTACAGGTATTATCTGCTTTTACAGGACAGCTACAACACACTTTTCAAAAGGAAACTGTTCCCCTTAGCACCAGTCCCATAAGCAAGATACACATTCCAAAGTACTCCTATAGCTAGATGACAGTCAATTTGCAGCAAGCTAAGGCCTCGTAAGTAAACAATACTCTCACATCTTCAGTTCATTGTTAATTCTAGAAACAGAATGGCTGTTCTTTATATTCCCTACCCCAAAAAAAGGACAGGCCTGACTAAAGATGATTTTGAAGAGTTAGCTTTGGTAAGAATTTAAGTTCTTCCAAGAAAGGAGCCATAAATCTTGAGATTGCAGATGTCACTTAGCACACATCTGCACATTAATATACCTAGCAAAAACATTTAAAGCTGCTCAATTGAGAAAATTAAATGCCAATTAGTACTTACATCCCCAAATCCAATGAAGTGGGATAGAGGTATCATTGCAAAACCGAACAGCCAGGAAAAAAAGTCCCCTCTCTGACTCACTCCCTTCTCACAGGATGGAGCTGGTTGGATTGCAGCTGTCTCTGCAGAAGGCCAGGCCTAGTTCCTGCACACAACTCTCCGGCTCAGCTGTCCTCCTGCCAGCTGCAGCAAGACAGATGCTACAGATGCGTGGTACTGTCATGCAGTGCAGCGACTACAGGTCTCTTTACAGCACTTAAAGCTTTCTCATATCAAGTAATTCCAGAGGGTGGGAAACAAATGTCAGACATTTAAAGGGTCCAGCCAGCAGAAGCAGCACAGGAGATGTTGCAGCACTCCTGACAAAAAGCATCACATCAGCAGCCTCTGCTCAAGCGTATCATTACTTCAATCACATCAGAAGTTTGAGGCTCTCTTGTAAATCTGGCCTAATGCGAGTACAAATAAAAGGAATTTGAAAGGGCTGCAAGGTAACTCGTGAGGGTTGACAGGGTGTCTGAAGATGTCTATTTACCCACCTTTACTGCTAGTTGTTGCACATATAGTGTATCTCCAGTTCACAATAAAATCTTCTAAACCTGGGCCCACTAGTAGGCAAGGATCTTTTGAGTTTGCCTGACAATATTCTCTAAGTATTTTTAAAACTCTCAACGCTTTAATCTTTAGCTATCCATCTGCTAATGAACATAAGAAGTCAATATAGCTGCCTACAGGTGGCATCAATGCCACTGTAATCAGCACTAGTGCTGAGAACATGTAAAAACACACCCAACTTTCACAGTGAGCATACTGCTGGAGGAAGTCAACATATTCCCCCCTCACATCAGTTACAGTAGTGTCCAACAAGGCAATAATTTGGAAAACAAATCTTCCTCACTGTTCCACTAGAAAGACTACCTGCCCTTCAAGTCTCATGTCAGTTAACATATGCTGAAGCATAATTACTAAGGCAGGCCAAAAGAAAATGGCCACGCACCCACGACTTGCTACCTCTCCCCAGTTTCTGTCATGTCACTGAACTGTCCTGGAAAAGTTTCCACCAAAAGCTTAGAGAAAATGAGGGCTTGTTAGTGTGAATTTAACAACAGAGAGTACCTAACACGAGAACTCAAACTTCTAAAAGTGTGCTAAGAGCTGAGCCGTGGGATGGGAGGGAATACAAGGTGGCAAATGAGAATGGGCTGCATGAAACAGATCCAAGCAGCAGAAAAAAAACGAACAAAAAACAGAAAGACAAAACAAAAAACAGACAAGGAAGGAGTAAAGGTGTTACACACAAAGAGCCAAGCAGGGCGTACTCAGAAATCGGGTCCTCCTGCCACCAGGCTTGAACGTCACTCTCTCAGATGCACAGTTAAACTTCGCACAGCCTGTGAGAAAACAAAAACGGGAAGAACAGAGAAAGGAGAGGAGAAGAGACAGAAACACCACTACAAGATGTTAGCAACTTGAGGTTGAAAGGGTGAAATGCATTAACATGACACACAAGAATAAGCCTTAAAGTGTGGACCAAAGAGTATGCAGACGATATACGGAGTGAAGAGACTCCTTCCAATACCGCCAGACATTAGGCCAAGTTTGCAGTGCTACTCTCTAGTACATAACCCCACAATAAGGTTGTAATCTATAGGAAAGCCAGATCATGGCAAAAATATCCAATTATAAAAGGTATTGCACAACTCTATATACAGGGAGATGATTCAAGTAGCACCAAAATACTTGAAACAGTTTGTTAAAAACACCTCTATGGAAAATTCTTCCAAAAAGTCTGTTTCCGTTCCGTCCCTACTTCTCCAGTTTCAGCAAAAACACTTGTTAGAATTGATGTATTCAATCAGTCTATGGCAAAGCTTTTGAAAAAGATGTTCAAGGGGAAAAAAGAACTGGAACGGCTAAGTTCAGAGAAGTAAAGGAATCAAGCTATCATCCCCCTAATGACTGGCAAGCAAAAACGCCCTCCATACCAAGTAAATCAGAGCTGTGTCTGAGAAATTACTTGATAACATACTAGCTAATAACAAACAATCCACAACTTGAGTAACCGAACAATTTATTATTCCTACCTTTCCATCCTCCTACACTAACTCTTCCTTCTAGGATAATTCTTTAACTCACAGTTGCAGAACATGAGCCTGTTTTACCTTTTGTTTTTAAAAATTCCATTGACAGAAACAGCCAAAGCAGTTTGGAAGTCTAAAAGGACTCAATCTTCAGAAATTACCTACCATTTCAATTATTTGTTAACACCAAAGCTGTTCTTCCCCCACCTCCCCCAGCCATGCTCATCTGTCCCGTCATCCTTTCAGTCAACACCTCTCCCCCACATCAGCAAAACATTGCTTGCCACCACCATACTGCACTCTTTGTATTCTCCTTGGTGCTTCCATTACAGCAGACAGGGCCATGTGCCATATATTCATTACTTCAACAACCTCTACGCTTCACTTATGTGAGAAGGTAGAAATCTAGTTGCAAAAAACCCACCCTTATCAACCTCCACACATAGGTTGGAGACTACCAGTCTACTTTATGTTACGTATTAAAAAATCAGCTGTCATCAAGTTGATCATTCCTTCACCAGTAACAAAGGTGCAAGACAACGCTAATTCCAGTTAAAGTCTTACCTTGGCCTGGTGCAGAAAGGCTTGGTACTGAAAGGGCACCATCGCTGGTAAAGGCAGAGTAGAGATTTTCACTAGAAGGTGAAGGTTTGAGGGGCTGTAACAAATGGTTCTGCCCAGTCTCTGGCACACTACCAGGAGGATGAAGAGTCTGCTGTGGGGGCAAGACTGAGGGTGCACTTTGAGCTGACAGGTTGCCTAGAAGAAGAAGGAAGGTAAAGAGTCGTTCAATGTTTCCGTTTCCCCCATCATTTTCAAAGCTTCCGTCATTGTTCCCAAGGGGCAGGAGGGAAAAAAACAGAGGAAAGTTTGACCGGAACATTTACTAGGGAGTAAAGTCACTACCAAGTACCTCAAATGATCAGTTGAGCTATTACACTAGTGATACAGGGAAGAGTGCTGTGGTGGGGAAAAAATGGTACCATCCTTTGGTCAGGCATGACAATCTAGGCAAGAGAGGGGGAGGCTGGGGCAGGGAACTACTCCAGTTTGAGACAGCAGTAAGACTAGAAAAATCCTTAAGTTTTAAGGCAACTCTGTGCTAGCTCACTGTCACACGCTCACACATAGCTCCCCTATCACATAACAAAACAGAAGTGAGCAACCAGAGTGACTGGATACAGAAATTGCAGCATGACGTGGAATTACCAAAGTGAATGTGCAGGAAGCAGTAACAAATATTTCTGCTCACAGTGCTGGCCCCTCCAATATTGTTTACCCAATGCTACAGGATTTAAAAGACATCTACAATTACCCAGCAAGCATCTGACATCCATGTCATTCAAACAGTAAACAGAACTATTCTTCTGAGTTCTGTTTATTATAAGAATGGTTTTAGTAACAAAGGAAGCCTTGACAGTTGAAACTGTCTCTCAATTTGTAAGCACAAAAAAATTGCAACTCCATTAAAAAAAAAAAAACAAACACTACTTTAACATCCATCAACTATGACCAAGTTTCTGAAGTGTAAGGACACTAGCAATAACATGCTTAAATACTACTAAAGTAGTGAAAAAAAAAATCTCTGAAGAGACCAGCCCCATTCTGCAAAATCAGTTTCAGGAGGCAACAAGAGCAGTTTATCTTAAAAAAAATATTAAAAAAAAAAAAAAAATCAAAGTTTTCCCCCACACTGTAAATTCACCCTTTTCTTCCTAGTCAGAGCCCTATGACAAATCTATAAAATACAGATCACAACTTCAAAACTGCTCTTACAGAACAATGTAATAGTATCTTTCAGTAGATTACAAGAGTGACAAGCAAGACCACCAAATAGCAAAAGCAATTTCAAGAATGATCTAGTAATCCAGGCAGTGGAAGAACTGGGACACACACACCCCCTTCCAAAAGACAAGACAGAGAGACAGAGATTCAGACACATATGTAAGAACAAGAGATGGTACTTTGTTTTACCTACTCAAAAAATTGAAGAGATTCTTACCTGATAGCTGAGGGCTCTTATTTCCCTGGGAGCTGCTACGACTGGACTTGCTGCTTTTTCCTTTAGTAGGTCGTCTCCTCCTTCCTGAAAGGGGCGCGGCTGGGGGAATAATTACTGCAGGTGGGGCCTTTCCTAATTTCATGTATAGTGACTCAATCTCCTGCTTCTGGCGGCTCTGCAACTCCTGGATCTCTTTAAGGTGCCTGACAAGTCATAAAAGAGTATGACTTACAAAAGTTATATGTATATATAAGCATGCATATAATTCCTCCCCTCCAGTCAAGCTTGACCAGCTCCTTTGGTCAAACTCCCATTAAAATTTAAAAAAAGCAGGAAATAAATCTTTTCCACAAATAACAACCGAATGCGCATGGCAGAACACTTGCCATTTTCCATTGTGCCCTAACCCTGGCTAGAATTCCAACACAAAGTTTCCAACACTGTAATCATAAAACCAGGATAAATGGAAATAAAAACAAGAACATAATCTACTGTAGAAAATCAAATCATTCAGCATTAAAATGCTACAGGAATGGCTAGATTACTCATTTTCTGAGACACAAGGCCTTGGAGACTTCTACGTTTGTATTTCCTCATGGTTTTTTTCATAGCAGTTGCATACACAAGATTTAAAATTCCTAGCTGCCCTAAAAAAAGTTCCATCTCCCTTAGAAATAAATTAGTAGGTCACATTACTTGACTTTAAATTTTTTTTCTAAGCCAACAAGGATTCTCCAGGAAAAGGAGAACCATTAGACATGTCAGAATTGCATATTAGAAATGCAGAGTTGCATATCATTTTGAAACGAGACACCACTATTCCCACTAACAACTAAACTTCAGTGATATACAAAAGCATCTATACATCTGCAGTCTTATCCACAGTGCAGCAATCAATCTACATGTAAACACATGCAACAAGGTTACAGGTTAGAAAATTAAGCACAGCAAACCTGTATATTCCTTTTTTGTTATAATTATGTACTGCTTTCCGACTAAAGAATCTTACTTCCCACATAAACACTGACAATGGCTCCTGACACTTAGCAAAGGTTGCTTCTTTTAAAAAGTTTACTTTTGTTCTTTGTGAAAAGTAAGGTACAGATTAAATTAATATTAATCCTGTTATATATATTTCACACACGACCACACAAGGAAAAAAGCCTTACTTCTCCCGTAACCGACGGAGTTCCAATTTCAAGTCTTCATCTTCAATATCGGACTCATTGTCGCTGCTCATGTAGGAAGAGTTGAATGAGTTGCTAAGGCTCTGAACAGGGAGGCTGATCTTCGACCCCAGAGGCTGGAGGGAGTCTGGGCTCCCTGAGCCATCATCCAAATCCTTAGCCATCCCGCTTAAGAAAGCGGCCTCCGGTTCAGAGGACGGACCGTTCATGTGCGGGGACTGCCTTGACTCCAACTCTTTCTTCGGAGCCGCAGCTGAAGAAGCAACTTGTTCCAAGTCCACAGAGAGAGGAAGCGTCATTGGCTCTTTCTCTGCAAAGCTGACCTCATCCTGAGTCTTTGACACTGAAAAGCGCCCCACTTGATCCGTTGTTGTTGTTACCTGAAAGCGCCCGACCTTAGTAGGCTGACCAATATCTACTGGTAATTGCAGCACAGGAACTGTCTGAGGAATGCCATCTACCACATCCAAGGAAGAGTCAGTGACAGCCTCACTTTTCCGACTGCCAGCCTGCTTTACCAATGTACTCTCTGGGCTACTGCCAGAAAGAGATGAAGAATCAGTGGAGGTGGTTTCAAATTGCACCGGCTTAGTTTCAGGTTTGTCGTCCTCTTTTAGCACATCATCCACTGCCACAGACACCTAAAATAGAAATGCAATTATGCAGACTTTCTTAGTTCTTCCTTAACATGATGCTTTTATTTACCTTAATAGTAAGATGCATTTGAAAGGGGAAAAATAACTTGTTCCCTTGGTATACCACAAAGCAAGCTACTCCTTCCCTCCAAGTAACACACTGCCACACAAACTAGTATTTCTAAGCAATCTGGAGGATTAACTCCAAGAAACACAGCCAATTCAGAGGGAACTTCCTTCACAAACAGCACCTAACGCAGGGAACATCTGAGCACTGGTAGCCAAAAAGCAGCTAACATTAAAGACCAAGGCCAACAGTTACACAGCTAAGGCCTCACATGATGAAGTGCTGTATCCGCAATTCTAGACCTGCATAATCTACTTCAACCTCTGCCCTGAACGAAAACAGCATCTGCACAAAGCACTGCATTCACAAGCTCAACACGGACATTTTCTCCCAGCAGAAAAGCCCACCACGAGGCAGACTGAGCTGGCGCTACCCAGGAACTGCTCAGCAAAGATCCTGTATCAACAATCAAATCAGTTTAACATCTCCTACCTGAAACCGTCCCATCTTAAGAACCCCGGCTCCTCCTGTGGTAGCCATAGCACTGCCTTCTCCACCACAGGATGCTGACGCTAAGGAAAAGGAGAATAGGATTAAGAAGAAAATGAGCAACAAATTATTTGAACTCCAACCATTTCTTTTCACCTACTTTAAACTCAACTATCATTTGACTCCTAAGAGGCCTTTGGATACATGGAACCCTCTCTCTTTTTTCAGCTTTACCATATAGAATATCAAACCACAATGTTAATTTTAAGTCTTTTTCTATAAAGTTTCCCTGCACAGTATACTTGCTAAAAGCACACTTTTAGATAGCAGTAAAAAAAAAAGGCACACTGATTTCAAACAGGGATGTGAAATAACCAGAGAATAAAAAACAAAACAAGTTTATGTAAGAAAAAAACCCTTATTTTAATTCAGTACCAACACTGACTACTTAAATTTCACAAACACTGGGGACAATTTATTAATAGAAATGTGGTAAGTTGAAGAAATGCTATAAACCACATTTACTCAAAGCAGTCTATCTGAAGCTTTCAGAGCTGGATTCTTAGGTGTCAGCTCCTAATTTTGTTGCTGTATGCACTGGCAGTATAAGGTTACAAAGCTGAGAAATAATATTCTATTTTTAAATCAGTTCTATTGGACAGCTTGCTGTTGTTTATTAAGCAACTTCTCGGTTTGTTTATTTTTACCTTCTGAACTTCAGCAGGCAAAAAACAACTCGTTTACTAGTAGACAAATGAGTTTTACAGTATAGTTCACTACTGACATACCAAAATGGGAATATTTGATTTTCCTACTGGTTTTATTAGCTTTTGAAGGTTTGCCATTGAACTTCAGAGGCACATGTAAGTTAAATAATGTCTACTAAATAGTTCAGAAATAATTTTAGTACCGCATTAACAGTTGCTTTTCAAAAAAGGAAGATTTTTAAAATTAGAACTGTTAGGGAAATACTGACAGGAAAGTCTCAGACTATTTTGCAAGTTGTTGGGCTTCCCCCCGCGACAATGAACTCATGTAGATTTGAAAGTCATTGATCATTCAGACTTCAATTGTTGACCATCCAGTCAACCTTCAGTTGTTCCAAAGCAGCTAGAAGGAAGTCTGGTTTTCCTACTACCTTCCTTATTTTTTTAGTAGTTTAACCTTCATTTCTCTGTTTAAACGGAAACACTCGTGGGTTAGGAAGAGGTATCCTACATACAGAACACAGCACAATGACGCAAAATGAGAAGTCTTACTGTTGTTGCCAAGAACGTAACACAAGACAGAAAACAGTTCCTTCAAATCCTGAAGCTGTACCTTGGCAATGTACTGGAGATTCTTTGCAAGTCTTAAATTTAGCATTTTAGACAGCTTTAAATCATAAATGAGTTACTATCATATGCATATACCATTCCTCTCTTCTGGCCTACAGCAGAAAATTTCAGTCTAGTTACTAAAAACCAATGTGATCCTTAAGAATTGCCATTGTATGACTTACTAAAAAAGGCTACGTCCTTCTAAGTTGCTAATCTGTTCAATTTTGGTTTATAGCTGCGTGCTCCGAAAACCATCTGAAATAACCAAAGTTGTCTTACCATCCTTCAGAGACTGTGTTGCTGTGGACACCAGCCCAGTAACCGTTGTAGATGCTACTGAGGGCACAGACTACAAGTTCAAGAGGGAAAATAGAAATAAAATTAAATTAAAAGAATCAGCATTGACTGAATGCCAACAAATCTACCATATTGCATATTACATAATCTTTTATTTCCACCAGGGTCAAAGCATGACCCACGACAAGACAAATGCAAGAATTTTTAACCTCCAAAGCAAGCAACATCAGCAAGGGATTTTGCACACCTCACGACCCCAAGGCTGTCAGCAGAACATCCCCTTTTACTTTGCAGAAGTAATGCTTATGTGGCCACTTGGAGATCACAATGTCAATCATTATCTCCATTTCGTATCGAAGTTTATTATTGTAGTCTTTTAAAATATCAGATCCACACCTTAACCCTCCCAAATTAAGATTGACAGATCACATACTGCTTGTTTAGTGCTCTTTCCCCTTATTCCGTAGTCACTTCCCCCCTAGTTTGGTGACATTAATGACATCACCAGAAAAACTGGATTAAGAACTAACACCAAACACAGCCTCAGAAAGTAATCTCTTGCAACATACAGCTCTTTTCCTAATTTGGTTGACTCAGTCCCACAAACGGGAAGATGACTCTTCATTTTTATTTTTGAAGGTCTAAAGACTGATGTAGTGATATTAAAGTCAGTGACCTAAGAGCACGACCTTGAGAAAACACTGAAGTTTTTCAAGACTACTAAACTGCCAACATTGCAAACATACACAGGCAGGAGCAGACGTCACTGGAACGGTCTCTGGACTAAGGGTTCTTCTCAGCTTAGCATCCAGATCTTCCAGGGGCTGCTGGGACTGATGAGAAAGGAAAGAATAAACAGCTGTCACAGCTCAGGAGAAATACATCACATTTGAGAAACAGCCATATTCAGTACTAAAATTTAAAGCAGTCTGTACAGCTTTCATATTTCTATCATGTTCCCTTCCTATATGTTTACATTTAACATGTATAGCACAGTAAGACTGGAAGCAATTTAAGCAACATATTTGGTAAAAAAAAAAAAAAAAAAAAAAAAAAAAAGCATTANACTGGAACTTCTGTTTTTCCTGAAGTTAGCATGAAGTTTGCATTCCCACTCTTAAGAACTGAGCAAAGATGCTGCAAACCTCCAAGTTCTACATTTTTGGTTAGAGGATAATTGAGGTAGTTTGTATTAAGGATTATCTAAAACTTTGAAGAAAGTCAATTAGAAAAAAAAAATTCAAAGAGATGCCCAGAATTTCAAAAGCAAGCATCGATAAAGCAAGATTGAGGATAACACAAAATTTAAAAATAAGAAAAAAAACAAAACAAACCAAAACACAACACTTACAAGTTGCCTCAAACAAGCTATCTGGATGGATTGATGAAGAGGAGGAAGGGAGAGGGACAGAATCTCTCTCAAGTATGCTTATTACTTAGATTTCACCTGTTCGAGTTGGCATCCAAGATGTTTTTCAAACTTGGCCAATGGAATTGGGGAGGGGAAGAGAAGAAGAATTACCTAAAAATATCTTTAAGGTAAGAAAAGATCAGATTCACTCGAAATTATTAATTAGGGCCATAGCCATAAGATATATATGGACAAAGAAAGGGTTGGCAGATACCACTAAGTTGCAATTCTGACCCTATGGAGTAGAAATTTCCATCTAAACTTCAGCATCCTTAATCTTTCCAAGTCTTTTAAATAAAAAGCTAGATCTGTTTTTAGATCTGAAGCTGAGGTCACAGCAACATAAAAAGATCACCTTCCGCTTTCAAGAAACTGAAAGTTAGAGGTACATGAAAGCATAAAAATGCTTTCAACAGGTTGCCAGGATGACATTCTGTATCAATTTCATCCAAATGAAAAAAAAAAAAAAAAAGAGCACAAAAAGATGCAGACTTCTATGACTCCATTCAGAACCCAAATGCTTAGCAGACAAGTGAGCTAATTTAATTCAATACAATAATACTGTAAAATAAAGAGTACATTTCATCTGAAATACTGTATAATTCTCAACACTTATGCTCACAAGAAGATATTTGCTTCAAGTAAACAAAGAACTGAGATATCAGAATGATCAGGAAATAAAGATTTCCTTATGGAACAAGGGTACCAAAATGAAGCTTGAAAAATTTAGTTTAAATATACTTTTAAAAGCAATTAAGGAATAAACAAAACAGGTATTTAAGAATAAGGAACACACTGTCCAAAACTGGTCTTGAGATGACACATACTTTGTCTGTAAATTAGAAGTCTGATACTAAAGAAAGAAAAAAAAAAAGTTGTGTAATGAGCTACTGACAGAAGCAGTATGGAAGGCAAGTCTAGTAATTTTCCAGATAGTATTATGTGATAGCAGCAAATGCTCTTAACAGTCAATTAGATTTGATCCAGTTGGTCTCCTCCAATTTTGTTTCACTCGTAGAGAGGCTTTAGAGTTCAAATGAGAAGTGAAATTAGGTAAGCTGTTTGCAAAGGACAAGAAGCAAGGGATCTATATTTGTGCCTCTTCCATACCACAAATCCTGCCAGAAATACTTATGACAAACAGGAAGAAGCCTTTTGTAGTGGTGCAGTGGTACAGTGGCTTGAGTCACGTAAGTGGCTACAAGTGCTCTGAGTTTAGGGGAAATTACTACTAATATACACAGTTCCAAGCAATAACAATAAAAAGGACTACAAACTTAGTGTGACTGATTTTAACCAGCTGTCTCCAGATCCATTTGCTACCCTTGCAAGGGTAAGAACACAGGAATTATCCGACTATTGTCTCCTCTTCAGCAAAACCATGCTTCAGAAAGAACTGGCTGAAAGGCATAAGCCTTCTGCCTCCAGAAGCCAGACAAAAAAAAAAAAAAAGTATTGCTTGCTAACGCTACCATCCTATAGCTCTACATAAGCCATTCAGCTTCTTACTCAGTCTGGAGGCAGAAGATACCCATTTGCCAATTACTCACAGGGCAGGAATATGGCCCTCTTTCAGCCTGCTAGAAAGAAGCTGCATAAAACCAGATACAGCGGCGGTCCTTTCCATGACAGGTTTCTAGAGCCATACATTCATTTTCAGTTTTCTTACATGAAGAGCACAATTTTCTGCCTTTCCACACTGAGTAATACTTTCCAGTAGCGGACTGATTCTAACTGCTTACAAAAGATTTAAACATCCTTTAAAAAAAAAAAGACAACCAAGAAGTAGTTCTGGACACAGAGGCTATCTGCGAAGACTCCTTGATTAAGGTCACTGATTTGCATTTGCTCCATCAGATGATGACCAAGAAGGTGGTAGAGCAGGAGTAAAGAGGATAAGATGTCGACCTTATATAACAGGCACATTATAACAGGCTCACTAGACTGTTTCCATTCTAACCTCCAGGACATACTCTATGCAAACTTAGTCTAAGGGAGATTCTTAGGAGACCACAAAATAACAATGTCTACTGGGAGAACTAGAGAAATTGCTGAATAAAGACAGGGCTTCTGCATAGGGAGCACTGGAGGAAAAAAGCTGGAAGAGGTAAAAAGGTACTATTACCATCATAACCAACAGAAAGCAGCTAACATGCCCCACTGCTCAACTCTACTCATGTCTCTAGAACCAGGTAATACCATAGTTCCCACATTTGAAAACCAGAAACAGAAAAACCATTCCAATGGCATCTTTGAAGATCAGTATCCTAACACATGTAATTCAGTTTTTACAGTTTTAGCTGTAGAATATGAGCCATGACAGCTCATTATCCAAAGTTTCCTTAGCACAGTTTAAATTTGCAATTTGCTAACACTATTCCTTTGTATGACAATCAGCTTAAATCCTTTCAGACAGAGGTTTTCTCATCAAGCTATTGTAAATCCCAAAAAAGGAACAGCTTGCAAAGAACTAAAATGACCTTGAAAGTTTAAGATCCCTTCCACAGGAGAAACTTGAATTCAGGAACTCCATTGCAAGAAACAAGAGGGAGAATGTTAGTGTTATGGAGACAACTTTATCGAGGTTAGCTCAGTTTGCATGAAAATTCTCAGGGGTCAAGAAAACAAAAAAAGAAATTAGGCCACAATGCTAATAAGTATTGTACAAAGTATTGTATCATACTGTAGCTATTTTATTGGAATTACTTTAAAATTATAGTTAAGACTTAAGTGAATAATTCCTTTCTATAAAAGGACAGACTCCAATTCATGTGTAGCTTTTGGACATACCTTTTAAGACTATTCACTGTGGACTTAAGTCACAGATGGAAGAGGTTACTATGATAAGAAGCACACGTACACAGGAAAGACTAGATTTAAGACAAAATCACTCAGCCTTAATCAGGCACCACTACGTACCAACTTGAATCGTATCTTCTTTACAAGTTTGAACAGAAAACTGGGATGATTCTGTGCCAAGTGTACTTTCATATTATTATATAGAAAGCCATCTTTGTGTTTATTCACAGACTTCTTTCAAACATAGCACAAGTCTATCTCATGGGGTTTGTTTGGCAATTTTTTCAGCTTTTCTTTGCATATTGAAGTGTAGTGTTCCCACGTTACATGTCGTTACACAGCATTTAGAAGATCCATAAAACAGTTTTGTCTTAATACAATTCTTTCAATTACAGAAAGGGTGTGTGTGTTCTATTTTGTAAACAAAAGTGAAGACAGATTTAATCTTTGTGGTGGTCTTGAGCTGAACACCTGTCCAACTTACATACAAAATATACAAGCTAACTATTGCATACAAGGACAGAATCTGAACAAGGGAAGCCACTGTTACATTTCAACTCATGTTTACAGATCAGGAGCTTCAAAGACCTTTCGCAAATCTGAAAGCTTAGTGAAATCAGAGGGTAGTAATAACTGGGGAAAAAAAAAAAAAAAAAACAACACAGCAAAACCCAGGAATTCGCAAAGCCAGCAATTTTGCATTTTCATTAATGTTTAATTGCAGTATATGCTGCTTCCCTAAAGAGCTATTATTTTGCTACTATACCCTTTCCAAGAAGAAAACAGGTCCAAGTTTTATGCACACACTCACCTGTGTTNGTTCAGGTTAACACACTAAAACCCCCCAAGACTGATTAATTGTTCCTGTACTTCAGACACTGGATATGTAGCTTGCCCTTCGGGATGCTGTACCCAGTGCTGAAGTGACTCCAGCTACTGCTACAGTTACACAAAAGGGGTTATGCAGTCAAAAGAAAAGAAAAACAAAGACATTAATAACATGCAATGGAGAGTTTAATCGAAACATGCTCTTTGAAAGGAAAAGCAGCAGATAAGATCTGCCGAGTCGTGTAGCACCTGAGTTAGTGAAGGTCCTGGAAAAGGTGGCAGTGGCTCACTGGATGGAGGGCCAGCCGGAAGTTCAGAACCTACTGGTAGCACCTATGGATAATGAAGAGGAAACGCGAGTCCATCAGACACGGAAAAACAGAAGGATCAGATACCAAGCTACAGTCAGTCATGCCAAACAACAGAAGCCTCAACATTTTTTTCTGTAGAGACTTCCTTCCTGGAGAGTTAGCATAGAGTCTTTGGGGATTTTTTGCAACAAAATTGGGGAAGTTTTTTCTTTGCTTTTATTTTTTAATCCAGATTATCTTTGAGTAGCCCAATTTCCAGTTTAAACAAGCTGTTGTGTTCAGGAGCAGAGTATCTTGGGGATATTATTTTCAAGTCTGCAAGAAATACTACAATAATTCCTCCAAAAAGCAATTAAGTTTCCAAGAAGCTTAATTTATAAAAGGGTGCAAGAATGCACTCAATCTCCTTACAACAGATCTATGTTAACTGCCCATTAGCAACAGCAAGCTCCGTGCTTCTGGCAAATTGTTCCAAGCAATATAACTTGAGAACAGGAACTGTCATGCCTGAGGGATGTCTCCACTTGTTGAGAAGCAGATCTACAGATCTCTCACACCAGTTTTTTGATCCATCTCTTTTGAACCTGCAGGGTGTTGATGACCCACAGAAAATGACCAGGCCATGCAACTGCGTAGAGGGAAGTCATCCAGGTTATGTGCAAGAGGTTAGAGAGACTGGAAAGGTTAGAAGAGGCATCAAAGCCTCCCCGCCAGGTCAGATAGCACATTCCAGTTAGTTATTTCCATTGTTAGGGAAGCAGGAAGTTCTAGGAATTAAGCGATCCGTTACACAATTTGCAATTCTTATTCTCAGCTGTAGTCTAGCTTGCAGTCATGTTACCACAGCTTAACCAACAGTTCAAACTGCAGTAATAACTGCCCAGCAAAGATACGTTCCACAGCTATCTATCCTGCCAAAAATGTTTCAGCAGGAACTACACCAAGTTCCATTGCCTCAGCTTTTTTGTGCACTAGGAACATACACATGGACATTACCTGTTCTGAGGCATAATGAATTTTTAAGCTGTGGTAAATTAATCATTTAGTTTATAAACAAGAGGCAAAACATACTTTAAATAAATTCATAAGACAAGTCAAAACACATTGAACTGTCTAGGTCAACAGGTTGGCCATAAACAAAATAAAACAGACACACACAGAGTTTAGTAAATCCCAGAAAACTAAAGCAATAAGCTCCTTATAGCTCAAAAAGAACACAGAAAGCAAAACTAAAGTTAAGCTTTCAAAAAACCAAGCTAATTTATAACCGAAAACTCCAGGAGAGGTAGTTTTTCCGCAACCAACAATCAAAAACCCCAAACACTTATTACATTTAAACCCAAGCCTTTGTAATTACAGGTTTGCAATTAGCAGGTTTCTAACTGCTCCAACTGTTCCTGAACCAACACCAGTTTTTACTATTTTTGAATCTTTCTTTTCTAATTCTCAACTTCATTTCAATATAAATGAATGTCTCTGTGTCTAGATTTCCTTCCCAACTTCACTGGTACTTATTCCTGCTCCTCCGTGGCAGGAATTTTCTATTTTGTAAGAATACAAAGAGTACAAGGGAAAGACTGCTAATGAATGGAGATGCTAGGAGCATTAGCTCAATTCAAATAGCCTCAAACTGGTTAATAGCAAGGCTGGCTAAAGAACACCAACACAAAGTGTTGGCCAGTGGAAAAGAACATTACGGAAACAAAAGGAAGTGAGTATTAAGGTTTCTGGTTTGTTAAACACCTGAAAGTTTCTTCAGCCTATTTCCATTTAACTTTGAAAAGGAAAGGGCTACCAGTAGTTTAAAATATTGAAATGCACTGTCTCCCAACACAGGGAGCCATTTGAAAGAAATTAGGTAGCCTCATTTCACACATTGACACTTCTGGTTAATAAACAGGTAACAACATTCACAACATGTCTCAGGTTGTTACTATACATCATGACTATCTCTTTATGAAGGAGTGTTTGTTTAAAGAGCATGATTCAGTAAACAAAGTTTGTTTTCAGATATTCAGGTATCTTTTAAACTTCTCAAAATTCTGCTTTCACAAATCTAACACTTGGAAGGAAAAGAGTATCCAGGCTCCACATAAGCAGCAGAGGACTTTAGAAAAAAAAAAAACAACAAAACTTTAGTGAGGTTCACCCTTGCCTTCAAGCAACAGACTCATGATAAAAAGCAAAGCTAAGCTATCCTGACTACTCTGTGAAACATACAACCACCCCATCTCATCCTAGTGATCACATACAAGATAAAAAGCTATTTAAAACAGGCCTTCCAAATTCTGTTTGAAAAAAACAACCACAAAAAAAACCAAAGCACAGTTGCTTCACTCTTAGTAGTTTACAAGTAGGAAAAATTAACAGCAACACTACAGAGCTCGCTCAGAGGCACAATATAGAATCAGACTTTTTTTTTCCCCCAATACAGACAAAATAAAACACCTCTTGGGACAAATGAAAACAACCAGAGCATAAAACTTTCAATATTATATAAATAAAGACAACTCAGCCTGAGTAAATATTTTGCTTTATAAAAGGGATTTTGCTCAAGAATATTTACACAAATGTTGCGTTTCTTACCGGTACCCTGCTAAGAGGGGGTTTTGAAGGAGAGGTCCCTGGTTTCACTACTGCTGTTGCAATGCTGCTCGATGCCGAAATATAGCTGACTGGGGTGATCACTTGCCCGGGAGTGGCAACTGGTGTCAGCACTGGCAAGCCAGTTGGTCCAAGAGGCAAACTGCTCGGAGGTATACAAGTGCTAATGGATGTCAGAGGTTTAGTTGGTGCAACAGCAGTGGTTGGTATCCCAGGAATAACTGTAGTTTCCATTACCAACGATGTCTCCAGAGATACTGATGGATGCGTTGTCCCCACGTTACCATGTTCACTGAAGAGAGACCGTAGCTTTTCTTCCAGGGTCTTTATATCATCAATACCGGGAGCTTTAGATTGAGCATCAGCATCAGCCTCCAGACAGTGAACGTGAGGCTGATTGGGTAACGGAGCTGGTTGAGGCTGGCTGTGTATCAATGTTTGCTGTACTGCAGGCAAGTTAGTAACTGGTTGTGGTAAGACACCAGGTAAGGGAACCTGGGGCAACATGGGTGTTGCACCCGGAATCTGGGGTAGGACAGGTGTTGATGTAATTCCTGATGGGACGAGTAAGGGATGTATCACTGGCTGAGTGACTGAACCACATATGCTTGTTGCTACTGAGGATGACAAAGGTGCAGAAATTGGAAGAGATAAGCCAGCTGCATTGCAGAGCTGTGATTTATCCATAGACTGCCCACTCTCATGTAGTGACTGTGGAGCGCTGACAACTGTTGTTTCTGCCAGGTTAGTAGCAGTGGCTCTGTCTCCAAGCTGAGGAACCTGCAAAGCCACATTCTGAGCCAGAGACAGGGCAACAGTTGTCTGTGGTGCTGCCATACTACTTACAATCTGAGGAGCAGACTGAGACGTCACAGCTGGTGCAACAACACCAAGACCAGTGACACCAGGAACCTGGGCAGATGGCAGTGCCAAAGAAGATGGTGTGCTGATACTGGGGGCAATGTCTCCAGTTACTGGTTGAGCAGGCTGGGATGTGGTAGGTAAGGAGAAAGATGCAGGGGCGCTCACACTGGAAGGGACACCAGTCGATTGTTGTCCAGGTTGTGAGGCTGGCGGTGGAGAAATAGAGCTTGGCACACTTGCACTTGGTGCAACTCCAACAGCTGCAGTCTCTGAAGGCAAAGTAACAGATCCTGGAAGAGAAACACCTGTGCTGGAGGGAACAGATATTGAAGAAGCAGCCACAGATGCAGGAGGTGCACCACTGCCCGCCATGGTAGAAAGTGCAGGTGGAAATGGTGGTACTGTTTGATTGAACACTGGAGGAGCTGTACTAGGCCCTTCTGTCATTTGAGCATGCCCCATTTCAGAGAAAGCTTGCTGCAAGCTCAGTGATGATGCCGAGTGGGAGAGATTCATTCCAGGACCATGTAGTGGAGATGCAGCAACTGCAAGAACAGAAAAGTGTCAGTCCACATGGAAAAGTTCATTACAGTATTATTTCTACTGTTAGATTAAGATCACATTTACCTCTCAGCACAATAAAAAAAAAATTACAAATTCAGGCTTACATTAAAACACAGAATTAAGGTTTCCGAGTCTTGCTGACAGCTCATCAACATTTCCCCCTCCCCGAGAATCCTGCATAATATCACCCCAACCGTAATCACTAACCAGCACAGACATTTCCTTACTTGCCACAATACTTTGAGGTGTTTATGAACAGTTCAGTTAACTAACTTCAGTTTTGATGAATATGTCTTAGCCACCCAATTTTAAGAGTTTAGACAACTTACCCATATCCGAAGTTTCTTTTCCTCCAGGAACAGCAGATGTGAAAAAGCCCTGTTCTTTTAACCGACTCTCAGGAACAGGGCTGACAATAAACCGCCTTCCAGCAGAATGGACAACCTGGGTAAAGGAGCTAGGAGGAACCCCTAAACAGAAAGAGGTTAGATGTTTAGTGATACGTGGTTGCAATTAAATACATAACCTGCAATATGGAATGTGCACTCCATCATACAAAATAAAAAAAAAACTTGGCTGCACCCATCCGCTGAAACAGAAAAAGATAACTGTTGAAAAAAATCACAAGACTTACCTATTCTTTGTGGCATGGAAGATGTAGGATCTGGCTGTTTGAACTCTAATTTCTGTAAAGTAAGATAAAATTTAAAGTTCTATTCTGAAACAGAAACCCACAAGATAGTTCTTAATGCTAGCTTACTGAAATGTGGGCATTTAAGGTAAGCAGTACCTTGGACCCAAGCACCATTACCAAACTAGTGGAATTCTGCCCAGACAAATGTCAGCCACAGTGCCATTAGAGCTTCTCAGCTTAGTGACCGTCAATATAACTAATCGATCTAAACACTCTTTTGTTAACAGACACTTCAACTGACTTCTTTAAACTTTCTGCAGATAAATGGATGTTTCAAGCTAGTTCTGGGTGGAAATAAGGCAGAGATTCAGGAAATGTCACCCCTTCTTATTCCCAGCAACCAATTTCAAAACACGTGTTTTCTAAATGAGCCATCTAATCTTTTAGTACCTCACTGGGTAGAGGGCCTGAGTCCAGGCTCTCAGTGTTTAGTGAGCAGCACAAGGCTGGGGGTTTTAGGGCCCTGCCTCACAATAACCTCAAATCCAATAAGCCTCAGCATTTAACAGTCTGCTTAGTGGACTGTTAGGATTCAGCAGCTTCAGAAGCGTTAGAACACATCAAAAAGCAAAAGGTCTACATTATTTAGCTTTCTAAATGAATTTTAGGCTCTCACCCTGATATGAAGCTTTCTGTCTTTTCTTTTAATTAAGCTTTGATATTTCTCATGAAAGAAAGTTTCAGTTTCTAGCTAGCTCTACTCACAAAACCATACCACCCAAAATGGAAAACACAAATAGCTAAGGCAATCTGTCCTTTACATACCTGCGACCCTGGAAAGAAGCCATCATCTTTTGTCCGCATACTCTCCAAACCCTGATCACCTTCTGGCTCCACGCTTACATCCTCACTTAGCATTTCATCTGCTTTCTCAATAATCTCCCGTACCTGTTCTACAAATGAGTCTCTCTCGGTTGCTAAAATAAACTCATTCTGCACCTGTAAAGAGGACAAAGCAACAGTAATTTTCTACAATTTATTTCAAAGCTATGTATTGAGTAACCATAATTTACTGTCAGTGTTACCGTTTGTCCTCCCTTCACCGTTCTTATGCACAAGATAAAGATGGTGGCACCTTAGAGAAAAACAATTGTTTCTAAAATTATCTCCAGCACAGAAGTATTTGCACTGGTTTACTCTTTGCCATGGAACAACATTCAATCGCACTTCTTCATCAAACTGTCACCTCAATCTTTGCTTAGCACAGTGAAATTTAAAATTAGCAGCCTTATCTCACTGCAGCTCCTCATACCTAATGCAATGTACATTAAGAGCCACATTTAAAGGAAACAATAATTAAAAGAAGTTGAAAATTCTGTATTGCAAGATGTGTCCTGTGCTCCTTTCTTTCCATGACATATAGAACTTCTACGCTATGGAGGTTGCACATCACTGACTGAAAGTTTGGCTGTAGTACATAAACACAAGCATTATGTTCCCTATATATGGAGAAGATTGTTCAGCCTACCTGCTTTCAATGCATTGTATTGCTTTATAAAAATACATTATGCTGCTTATGTTGGAGGAAATAAGCTTAAACAAGCATACTTGGCATTTAGAAATAAATTCTTAGTTCAGTCTGACCCATGAGAAAATTCTGTCTCCTGAAACAATGCATGGTAAATCTCTCGGAGACAGTGAGTTTATGAAACAGAAGTTAAAGCTGTCAGTCACAGTACCTCTGCTGGGAAAGAGAGAAAGTGCCTTAGAGGTAAAGCCTGAGACATTGTGGATTTTACATCAATTTTCTGGGATGCTGGTTCAGAAAAAGGAAAAGACAAGCAAAGTGTGCTTGTATCAGCCTTCACAATGCAGAATACTTAATAGTTAAAAGAAACCTTCAGTGCTGTGAGTTGAGCAATGACAGATACCCATATGGGGTATGCCTAACAATATCCTGATTAAAAGGAAACCAGAAGTCTCAGAATCAAAAGTTTCCACAACATTCAACAAGAAAACAATGAGCACAAAGTTCCAGATTCAGTTGTCTAAATTACGTTGCACGCTTGCAACTATGTGACTGCATTCTGGATGCACAGTTCACTTATTTTGTTTCTAATCTTCAAATATTGGCATTTCTTGTTGTTTGGGGGATGTGTGCATGTTTTGATTTGGCTTGGTTGGTTTTTGTTTTTGTTTTTTTTTGTTTGTTTGTTTTTTAAATCAACCATGCTCTTTTATTCCTCCATAGGATCACTTTAGGTATGAGATGAAGTAAAACATTTGTGTACTCTCTCCATATTTCTTGGCACTTGGCTTCATGCTATTAATTTGTTTACACAGCCAATACACATAGATAGCCAAGAACCAACTTCTTCCTCTTTCTTGGCAAGCCATTAGTGGCTAAGAGATCATTTCTCTCATCACTGATTTGGTTCCTTTTAAAAGGTATGAATCCAGCACATACCACCTATTATTCTGCCACCTCTCTAAGCTAAAAGATAAATGCTGCACAGGTGCCCAAGAAGCTGGCAAAAGATACTGCTTTTTGTCATCCCCTCCTCACTTCAGTAACACTAAAACAATCTGTTTCATTCAGGTTGTACCAGCCCAAGAATATGAGTTTAAATTAAAAAAAAAAAAAGGCGCATTCTATTCCATGCTACACAGTATTCTCATTTAAACATATCTCTACAGGGTAAGTTCTTTTCTATGCTTGACCATTACACATTGAATGGAGAGGGTTTTTCCTTTAAGAAAGTCAAAAGCAGCATCAGTCGTTACTGACTTTCACAAACCAGACAGTGATTCCCATTCCTTGCCATTTCAATTGAGAACAACAGCAAAAAAACTCAAAACTTAAACATACATAAGTTTTAAAGCTCTAGCAATGTCTGCTCTTAGAAAAGCAAACAGAATTTGTTTAACCTGGCACTTTCAGAAAGTTGTTTACAGTTTTCAAAAAAATTAGATTGCAAAAAAACTAAAGGCAGATTTACTTGATAAAAATCACAATTCTAAGCTAAAAACTGACAGAAGTTTTCACGTGAACTGAGCATGCAATATTAACTGTCAATTTGGTATACCACTCTGTGCCCAGAGTTTCTGTTTGCATTTGCATAACAATAAGGTAAATACAGGCCATGCTATGTGGAGAGCAATTCTGAAACACAAATCAGAAAATAAGACTGCTTATGTTACTCCTGTGATTAAGATTTCATTCAAGTCTTCATCTCCAAAATATATCTTACCATAATGGATGCTATTTCCTCTGGGTTGTCACCATCCAAATCAAATTTGAAAGTAACCATTTTCCGATTGTGTGTCTCTAGCTGGCATTCCACTACCCGATCACCTTTATTTGAAACCTGAAGCAAAAAAACCCAATAGTTCAAACCAAAAGCATGAGAATCTAAGACTTGTGCTTTAAAGCTCAGAGAGAGACAAACCAACGGTACTGGTTTAATGGAAACACATTCTCTCTTTCCAGTCTAACAAACAGTGCCACGTACAGCATCATTTTTTCTGATGATACAGCAAATATTCTAGAATAGTCTGTGGAATCACCGGTGGCTAAGCCAGCCAATTTTGCCATATCTAATGCTCCAAAAAGCTCTTAACAGATGATGTTTGGAATGCTGACTCCAGAAGCAGAAGCTGGATACACTGGATAGCTTGTGTGCTTGCGGCAGGGTGTGGCACAGAATAAGAGTGCAGAAGACACACAGTCCTCAAAACAGAAGAAACTTCTTGAAGCTCAAAAAAGGCATTGTTACTACCAAACTATCACTACTATATAAAAATACTCACATTTAGGATTCTAAGTTTTGGCCTAGCAGTCTTCTCATGGCGAGAGCGACTGCGGACAGACCTCCGCATATGACGTTTAGTAGTCCTCCCTTCGTGCCTTCCACTAGAAGCTGGAACATTCTCGTTGCCATCACTCAATCCTGAAGCAACATCAGAATGTGCACTACAAAAAAAAACAAAGCCAACTTTATATTAGTATTGACACGCTCCATAACTGCAACAATACAGTTAAACCTACCAGATGGTATTCTCTCCTGGATAGCAGTAGATGCCTGTTAATCACGGAGCAGGGGAGAAGAGTCCTATCAACACTTAGGGTTGCTTGAATAGCAATTCTAACAGTAATTAAACTACATCTCTCTTGCAAACTGAGTTGTACAAATGTATCTTCTGAATACGTTTTCAAGCTATTTGGAGTTTGAATTCTGTTTAAGTGCCAAAAGGACAGAAAACCATCCCTTATGATCCATTTCACACGACAAATAAAAAAAGATTAGAAGTTAAATCACCATACATAATCCTATTTACTCACTCCATACCCTGCTGTAAATCAAAACTTACTCCAACTCTCATAAGCCTATTTTTCCTCTAGGAAGTTTATTTCCTCACATCCTCAAGAACACCCTCAGTGAAAAAATACTCCTGGTGAAAAAGAGTTACCTAAAAAATCACCCAAGGAAGAATAATCTAACACATAAAATTGAAATTCAGTTTGGTGAAAACAACGCTTACCTATCCATAGAGGAAGCCAAAGGGGTAGACTGAGCAGGCTGTGTTGCTGGAAGGGTCTCTGAAGGAGCGGTCTGTGAGACTCCCTGAGTACCCTACGGATAGAAACCTACATCAAGAACCCCCCCCAAAGAACATCATTCCTCTTCAAGTAACCCAGTAGTCTTCAGTGCTTCCTCCCAAATCAGCTGTAAAGCTAAAAGCACTACCTTCTTAGAACTTCAAACAGCTGGCATCTAGACAGCTCTGATTTACAAAAGATTCTAGAGCAAACTGCGGTGAAGCAAATCATCATCTGGGGAGGGGTGGGGAGAGGAAATCAGCCATCCTTTCTACTGCTACGTGTCACTACAGTTTGCCATGCAGCCACAGTCTTACTAACAGAATGTGCAAAAGGCAAGCCAATGCAGAACACAAAGACAATTCAAATTCTTCCTAGCAAGAACAATGCTGCAGGGAATAGGCATGACAACAGATTCTCAAAGGCTATCGCTAGCAGTTTGTCTTTGATATGGCAAAAATGTTCTACAGTATTAGCAAGAAGTGAAGTGTTAACAGGTTTTTGCCTGCAGGATGCACACTCACTTCCCAACAGAACAGCCAGTGGCAACAAGGTCCCCACATTGGCATGACATTCTGCTGTAAGAAAAAGGTCATTTGAAATATTCATTTCCAACTAAGACAAGCATGGAAGGGATTAGTTCCCCACACACATACACTGTTGCATAATTCAAACACCCTAAATGTATTGTTAGATTATATTCAACATATTTACCTCCAAAACTGCCTGCTGCGAGGATGCAGATGAGGCCTGTTGTGCTAAACTCACTGCAGGCTGGGGCACTTGAACCTGTCCTCCTAGGCTGCCCATGGGAACTAAAACATTCTGCTCCACATACGGCTGCACAACAGGAGCAAGATAGCCCGGCTGAGCCATTGCATCTGTGGATAAGGGAGGGGACAGTACGGCAGAAGGAATGCTAACAGAGACCACAGCAGAGGAAGGTGCAACATTCGAGTCACCCGGGTATTGAGGCGGCAGCCGAGATGGAAAGCCCTGTAATAGAAATGAGGGAGTCAAGTTAGTGAATGTCAGAGCTACTGAGGAAACTAGAATAAAAAAAAAAAAAAAGTATCAGTTTTAGGGGCATGTTCCAACCTTCCGTACTTGTTCAAGCACTCCCAAAATCTATCTTCCCAGAGAAGCAGAGCAAACCGTTCACGTAGCCAAAGCTCAGCTTGTGAGTCACCATGCTTGAACAAGCAAATTCCCACTCAAAGTTCCAAGTCTAAGGCAAAACAATCTTCATCTCCCAGCTCCTGCAGTTAATGTTTTAAGGGCTGAGACTTGAAATAAATTTGAAGAATTTTCAGGCTGAATGGCTACTGCTCAGAACATGTTACACAACTGCTGCTGATTCTTGAAACTAATAGCAAAAAGACTCTTGTGTTCTTCCTGTCCTCTCATGATGAGCTGACCCAGGAACTTTCCTACACACTGTTTCTGTTCTACAGCACTCCTTATAACCCCAGTGCAGATATTTCTACATCTATACAATTTTTGTTTCAGAACAATCATATGCTGAGTCACAATTTTTGTCACTATTTGGATTGTACGATCAGTTTAAAAATGTCAAAATTGCTGAAGCCGTCTGTACCCAACAGTCTAGCATTTCATGACTAGCATCAGGTACTTACGTCAAGTTCAAGATCCATGCCGTCTGACTTATTTCTGCAAAGTCCATGTCCCCCTTCCCCACCTCCCTTCCCTTCCCAGACTTGGAATGAAATACTGACATTGATGAATATGCTGCCATTGATTTTCTTTCCAACACACATCCTCCATTTTTAAAATCACAAATTTTTTCTATTTTTTTTCCAAGTTGATAAATCTCTTGGATATGTAGCTGTCCTCTTTCACACAGTGGTCAACCAAAGTCCTGCACTATGATTCTGTCATTTTAGACAAATTTCATTGCCAAATATGAAAAACTCAAAACACCAGGGTGTCCAAGAACTCCTTTCTCCACCCCCCCCTCCTTAAAATGGTCCTTTTCCACACAATAGACTTCATCTTCATGGCTTAATGGCTCTCTTACGAGAAGTGAGTTGGCCAGGGCACACAGTTCAGATCTGGTACCTTAGGTGGAGAAGAGCTCTGCTGGCTTGCAACAATACCTGGTAAAGAGCATCTCCAGCAGGAAGTGAAGCTTCAGCAGCTTGTCCAATGCTGACTGGCAATCCCACGGACTGGACAGCCGGCTGCAGCAGCTGCGGGAGAACCTGGCTGGGCAACTGAGCCACAGGCTGCATCAGTGTGGGAAGCTGGCTAGGGACAACGGTTGATCCTACAGGGACAGCGGTTGCCGCAGCAGTCGTTGCCAGTGTAAGCAATGGCTGATTCATGCCAGCTGCCATTGAAATGGGCAGTGACTGGAAACCTGGCTGAGCCACTGACACATGAGGAGCTGCTACGGGCAACTGAGAGACTGAGAACTGGGGAACCATGGAAGTTGGCAAGGGCTGTCCCATAGGTAGAAAATGAGAGCCAATGGGGACTGATGGGGCAACTGAAGGCTGAGGGAGAGAAGGTGCTGCAACAGGTAATTGAGGCTCGCCTTGGATGATCGACACTGGTTGGGAAACAGGAAGCTGGGGAGGTAAAGAAAATAGAGATAGATTTTTTTTTTTTTAAAGCAGGGTTGCAGAAAGCAGAATTTTTATGCATTAGTCAAAGAAAGAATTATTCAAGTTATAGCACTCTGTTAAAGTGGGTGGGGAGCACAGTTGGCAGAGTGGCCGGGAAGTTGGCTGGAGTTCCAAAAGGTCCTCACTTCGCAACACTTCCCCTAAAGAACTCAACAGGCTCTTGAAACAGACACCCACAGAGGGTGAAAGAGCAACATTCTAATACCCTGAAGCACTGACTTGTGCATAAACAGAATTGAATTCCTCTCAACTCTGTCCCCAGAGCCAAGCCTGCCTTCTTACAGGAAAGAAGTGCACATCTTTCAACAAATCTGTCAGCTTTGGGTATGGGGACTAAAGCAACAGAGAATGAAAAGCCACTGTGCCAGCATTCAAAGAATGGCAGGGGATATGTCAATTAAAGCCAGCAAACGATGCAACTGGAAAGGCAGTTTAGATAAACAAGCAACAAAACAATTTTAAAAACAAAATCAAGGCTCACATGTTCAAGATAGAGATATGAGCCAAAATGAAGTAGTACTCAGTAACAGAAGCTTCTTGACCAGGGAGTAAAGGAGAAGAGCTGAATAAGAAAGATGACAGAGTGGAGAAGGCAGTCCTTATGGTTCACTAACTAAGTGAACATGTTTTACACACATAATGGTGCAGAAGATAGACATTGATGGGAAGCAGAGAAATGACAAGTTCCTGAAAATCCATTCATAATATATCATTTATCAATATGCCTCAGGATATTTTTCATAATTTAAAAATCTTTCTGAATTGAAGTACTAACCCTCCCTCAAATTACTCATGACTGCAATGTGTGAAAGAAAGGGTTTCCAACACATTTTCCAACAAAATTAACAGTCGTAGTACACTAAGAATACTATTATCTGGATGAATGTTTTGGAACCATTAGAAAAGATGACAAAAGTGGAAGGAGCAGCATGTCAAGTTTGCCAGCTGTGAAGAAGAGAATCTTCTGCTAGAAAGAAGAATTTTGTTTACCTGTGTCCCAGCTGCTGCCTGAGGCATGGGCATAATCTGTGAAGTTTGAGTTTGAGAGACAGTTTGTGTGGGAGTGGCACCAGCAGAAACTGATGGCTGCTGCAGCTGGTATTGCCCAGGCTGTTGGGAAGAGGCTGGCTGCTGTGCACTCTGTAGTAGAGAAAAGAGGCAGAAGCTATTTTATCCCCCCAACAGAAGGTTTTTAGGCATATCCTATTTAAATTCTACTTTTTACTCCTTCATAAGTGACTTCAGTGGTTCTTCTGAGTATGCTGAGTCAATTAAGCTTTAGCAATTACTTATTAGCATTACTAATTCAGCTCTGTTATCAGCACCAAATCTTGCAACAGAATTACTTCACTTGTGAAAACAAGAATGAAGATTCTATAAAGGAAGAAAAGGCAGTTAATAGAAGAGGATGTTACAGAAGATAGTATTTCCAGTTAAAAGGAATTAGGAGAATGAAGTCTGCCTGTCTAGACAGCCTAACCTGCAAATCCTGACATTGGGGATTCATCCTTGAATGGAACTCCACTGCAAGCTCAGGTGAAAGTTGGAGAAGACAGACATATGAAAATAAGCATTAACATGATTCTAAAAGTAAATTGCAGAAAGTCAATGAAGTTAATCTCATAGCATGTTAGATTGAGAAGAACAGAGGATTCCTTTGCTTTTGTCCAAAACTATGGGTTGAAGGGAGGGCAGAGGTAGTCAATTGCTCTTAAAGAGTCAAAATCCTATACTAAAAGTTTGGAGACTGATCTTACCTGTTGAGTATGTTGGGTAGGCTGGGATGGCACTGGTGCACTGCTTGAGGCTGACTGGCCTTGCACCTGCGTCTGGAGGAGAAAAAGAAGAGAGACAGAGAATCAGCTTAAACCCTATGGTTCAGCAGCAGGCAGTTAAAAATAATTTCTGCCTGGAGTGATCTGGTTGGAATAGGTTTCTAGCTGTCCTTTTGGACAACCAGTCCTTTTGGCCGAATTCCACTACAACAACCAGAACAAAGCAGAGCAATCTGGAAGAGTACTGAACTCTATTTTAAGTCTTCCAAAAATAACCAATACAGAAAGATTTTGCAACCCACATGCCCCTCAACATGAGACAGATCAGCCTACCAGCTTCTTCTTCCACTGATGATGCTTTAAGAGCAGGATGCCTTGGTATGATAACTGCAAATAGAGGCATTAGGTTTTACCTTTACATGTGTTCTAAACACAGTTAGGTGGGGGGATAGAAGGAAGTAAAACTATCTGTTAAAAAAAAAAATCAAAAACATACAGAATTCTAGACCAATAACAAAGTGCTCAGTATACATACATGTCATGAGTTCCCTTTGAGAGGCATGTCACATACAAGGTACAAATGATTTCCAGACTCACTACCACTCAAAGTCTACCAAGAATTGGATATTGAAGAATCTTGGGGTCCACATTCTAGCTAAGACGGAATTTTTGAATGACTAAGCAACGAAAAAAATGGATGAGTGGCATACAAATGCATGTGATGTTGTAGAGGAAAATGGAATGGATTTTTATTTTTGTGGCTGAATTTTATCAGATCCCAGGATTTTCATTATTATTTTTTGTGACCATTATATTTCTTTATCAGATCCTGGAAGACAAGTAGACAAAGACCTCCAGATGAGTTCCCTGAGCGTGCACCACTTTCGTGAACTGACTTTGTAAGAGACATATCCGGTGCATATGTATCATATCAAGAAATATCTACTAAAATTCCTTAATGCTGTCATCCTTCAGCTTGTAGAAGCTTATTAGGAACAAGTTTATTAAAATTACATACTTTTTTTATTATAGAAACTTTGGGGAAAGCAGACTGCCAATGAAAAGAGCCATTTTTTTCTTTGCTGTTTTAGAAGTTTGAGGCCTTTACTGGCTAGGATCTAAACGCATGCTGTATCCCACTGTTGTAATATCTGTTCACATTGACTCAGTTTGTGCTTCAAATTCTGATGTTTTAATGAATTAGACAAAAGATCCCAGAACCTATGTTCCGTGAAATAATCGTGATCCCTTATTGTGTTTTCCAGACATATTTTACAACCATCAGAAGTCATGTCCTGAAGTTTAACAAAGGTGGTTTTTTATGGAGAAACAATCCCCAAGTAATTTTCAAACTTCTTGTGTAGCAGCCTCATTCCTCAAGTTCTCCCACAGCACAGAAATTACTATCTATTAGACTAGTGATTAAAGCTGTTTCAGCTTCAATAAAACACCTTTATTATCCCATACAGAAAGCCTTAAATACTTAGTTCTTGATCTTACCACAAAAAGCAAAGAGATTCTCCTCCAGTTCCTTCACACAAATCCCAAAGTTGCTAATACTCCAATAATTAAAATGTCAGACCCTCTAATTCCAAGAACAGAAGGAGTAAGAGAAGTCTACTTAAAGTAAATCCTCCCTTTTCACAAAAAAATATCTTATGAAAGGTTTCAGACTACAAGTGCAGACACAATGTACGTACACATACACCTCACAGTCAAAATGTACAAATACGTTACTGGCTATTGCAAGTACCATATATGCTGATAAAACATGTACCTCCAAACTAAGCGTCAGGGCTCAAATTTTGCTTTTTGAAATGACACCATATTCTAGGCTTATAAGGAAGCAATACTTATTAACAACAGCTGTTTGTGCCACTAATTTACTACTCAGCTTGTTTAGTTTCTCTAATGATCCTGCAAGTACACTTTCAAAACCGTGTACACATACATAATATAGCTCCTTCCATTCCTCTCTTCCCACTTTCTTCCCCCAAGCCTAAAAAAAAAACTCTTGCATTTTGGACAGTCACCAATTAACCTTGTTGTTGTCCAATGAAACATTGATCACACACAAGTTCAATTTCAAGTAACACATTCTCATTCAATGGCTAATGAGCAGGAACAAAGATACAAAGCAAATTTTACTATCATTGCTGATTCAAACTGCAGAGAAGATACATTTCATTAAACTCATCGTTTGAAAGCCAATTTGGTAGTCCAGCTATCTCTTACCAAAACAAAAACCAGCCCCAGGAGGAACACTGACCATTTGCTACCCTTAACACAAAAGCCCTACCAGTATTTCAGCCGAAGCCGAACACAGACCAAGGGGTTGCTGATGCCTCGTTATTTCATTGCAATCTGCCAAGTTAGAGACCCTACTGTACTACTGACTTGGTAGGAAGACACCCCCCTGACTGCTAATACTTAGAACCACATGGAGCAAGTCTAAGAACAAGGGTCCACTTTAAGTGCAAGGTATGACTTATAAAAAGCAGAGAAAATCTGGAAGGGTTTGCTCCTATAACCTGAGGATAGAGTGCAGGTGGTCCTGATGTAAGCGAGGTGGACATGGCCTGCTGAGTCGAGGCTCCCTGGGGGAAGCAGATGAAGAGCTGCGACTCTTGCAATACCTTCTGAGGCAGCTGAACAATGGGCAATGAGAAGTCTGAACCAAAAGCAGAAGATGACCCCCCTGTAGGGGGAGGAGACTGGAAATCGCCAGTGTCAGAGGAAGTCAGCTGTGAGGAATCACTGGAGTATTCTGGGCTTCCTTCCAGCCAGCTCCACCTGGCAGAGCCCCCTCTGGGACCTGCTAACTCAGGACCAAGACAGTTACACTGCTCCTCTGTCACAGGCTGAAGCCGACCATGCGACCCTATGCCTTGAGTGGATTCCTCTTGACTGGTCTCCATAGAGCCCCGGTGACTTCTGTAGACCCGCTGGGGTAAAGCTGCCCCTTCTGCTGGAGCAGAAGTCGGTGTGTGCACATGGAACTCAAAGACACAGCTCGCTCTGCCATCACCACTGTGAGAGAGCACAGCCGGGGCAGAGTGTGGAACAAATACCTGGTGGAATGTCATCTGAGCAGGATCTGCACTCAGAGGAGCTGAAGCACTGGATAGTGGAGAAAGGGGACCCATCCCAGAATCCAGCCTCAGGTTCTGAACATGTCTTGCCAGGTATGTTTGCCCCGATTGAAAGTCGAACACAGAGCTTTGTGGAGGACCACCTTGCCCATGGTTTGACTCAGAGACCTGCTTCAAATGTTGTTCGGTCACATGAGAGTTATAAGCTACTTGATCATACTGCTCCGATACCTGTGATGGATAGTGCATGCCCACCAAATATACAGCTTCTGGATGCATTCTGTAGTGAGCATCCTCTGGAGGTGTTGGTCCAGATCTATAGTCACTGTGGACAGGAGCTGGCTCAAACACGGGATTAACTTGCACATGCAGAGGCTCTCCAGCGACTCTCTGAGCTGCTGTGCTCAACATAACGAATGCCTCTGGTGTCCAATTGGTGGGACTACCACCAGGTGGAACTAAACTCTGGCCAGTCTTCAGCAATGGCTGGAAGTGGCAAGTTTGGGCTTCCAAAAATGAAGTGCTCTTGCGCCGCTGAGCAACTGCCACCTTCGGCGGGCAGACAGGCGGAGGTGAGAAAGACACCGGCCGTTCATGAACGGTGGGGAAAAATATCTGGGAATCTGGGAACGTTGGTGTTCCCCCACGCGGATGCTGAGGCTGTATTGACATGAACAAGACAAGTAATTCATACATTAAAAGTGAAAGCACATCAACATGCACAGTTCACTAGGCAGTTCTGTGAAGTAACTTTATAGAATGACTACTCAATTCATGGTCAAAAACATACAATACTTAGGAAATTTAGGTGAGTTGTAAATATCCATTAAATACATCCATGGCAGGCATAGCTACAAATGGAAACATTTGCTTGTGTTAGAGCTGCTTTTCCAGTCCAATTCCAATAATTCACAAAACTAAACCAGTTTTGCTCCTGACAATGTAATGAGACTTATTGTCACGGGCTAGCCGTTGTGATCAGCGCTTGAAAGCCAATCAAACCCCCGAGGTTACTGCCACATGGGGAACACAAAAATTCAGAACTTGATAGCAGCAACAGTGCCAGAGCCTCTAGGTTGCATTTACAAGATAAAATGGCACTAAATCTTCATATTATCCGATGCAAAAAAAACACAGTGCTAGGGTCTTATCAGGAGTGTGTTCTGTATGCAATCCAGGGATCTAAAGCACAACCTTTTATGAGACAAAACAAACATTCCAGCCCACAGATAAAAAAAAGTATGATAAAACTGCAGAGCCTTTTGATTCTTACCAGTTTGAGCGCCTCTTTTGATCATACCTTTTCACATAGGAAATTAGCACTCACTGAAACAAACCTAACTCTTGCCTGGACAATAAAACATCCACAGGTTTAGTAACAGCAGTCCACAGGCAATTCCACTCCATCTGATATACTACTTCAGATGAGGCTCACCTTAAGATCTGTAGGGAAATTTTCACTAAAGACAGTGTTTTCTGTACATATTCTATGTAAGACTACCAAATAAATTTGCAATTCTGCATTTTTTCATCTCTGCCTATAGTATGCTGAGAGACAATATATTATCAAACCTAAGGGGAAAAAATTTGCAAGAGTCAGTGGCAAATATACTGCTTTTAAGACATATGCCATTTACGACTTTTTCAAGTTGCTGTTTCCACATTGTTCTGTTTCTCCCCAGCCCCTTTTCTCTGGAAAAGCAGCAGCAAATTTCCATATTGACCAACATTAACAAGAAGGTCCTACAGGATGAAGAACTCTTCCTATGTTCTGAAAATTAGTTCCGCATACTTCAGTTAGAGAAGTGTTTCTCAAAATTTATTTCATGTAAATCAAAGCCCAAACCTGAAAACAGACTACCTCCTGTCCTGCAAGCTATCTTGCATCTAACGTTTTGAGAAACATCAAACAATGGCTTCTTCACATGAAGAAGCAGCTGAAGTGCCATTTCTGATTAAAACTTACAGAAAAATCCTCAAAAGTATTCATACTCTGAATTTCTAGTTTCACCACCACAGCTAGCCAAAGCTTTTAGAATAACCAGCCACAGCAACCAAGATTTAAAAGCTGGCTGTTTTGAGCAAGGCTTAATTACCATTCAGTGTTTGTTTAGAAATTGGGAAAAAAAAAAGCTGATCTTCTCACTTAAGGGGTAAGAACTAGTCTTCCCTCTACCTTCTGTAGTACAACTGGGCAATTCATATTTATACTATCCCAGAATACAAAAAAAAACCCCAATGGTCTGCCACTGTTTGATAATATTGAAGTGTAGTGCTTCCCAAAAAAGTTCAACATTCCTGCAGCACAATATAAGCAATAAGGAATCAGCTCTTCATTTTCTCATATTAAATATGCCAAAAGCCCAGGATGTATTTAATGATAACTTATCTTACTGTGCCAGGAGGCAAATGGTAACACATACAGGACTGACACAGAGGGAAGGCAGGCTGGAGCGTCGATGCTTGCGTGGAGAGGCAGAGTGCATGGGCAGGACACTTTCCAGGGCTTTAGAAAGCTTTTCTGCAAAGGTTTCTTCAGGGACAGTCCGAAGGTAGAAAGGAGAAAGAGGTGCAGACAGCGCTGGTGGTGGGGTGCAAGGAGCACTGAGAGGGATGCAGGACATAGAGGGAAGAGCAGGAAGGTGGGGGACACAAACTGACATGCTACGACCACGTTGAGGCTAAAGGAGGAAAACAAAAGTTAAGAATTGAACACTTCAAAAAAAAAAAAAAGAAAACCAAAACCAGCAAAAACTATAATGAGGTAGAAAAGAAATGCAGACACACAATGAAAGGCCCAATACTGACTACTATGTGCACAAGAAGATATGAGAAATGCTGAATGAATGCCGCCACACACTGGGAACAGGCTATGTGCATCTCTGAGGACCCAAGTTTGCCTTAGGTTACTGAGCAGCATGGGAAGTTCCCACAAGAAGCACGTGGAAGGTAGAACAGACAGGAGAGAGTATTTTGTCTGCGGCCACTAATGTGGCCCATACTGTGTGTACTCACAGCATCTGGTAGTCTGACAAATAAAAAACCTAAACAGAAACTGATGAGCTTTCAAGCATTCATTCTTAGTTTAGTGAGTGGATATGTGTTTACACACAACAACTCACAAGTCTCTCTGCTTGGGCAGCTCCCCGCCTGAATTAAGCAGACTAACTGTATGCAGCTGGCTCTTTATTAACTAAAACATTACCATAAAAATTTAAACATTACACATTCTACAACATGAGTCGTGGAAAAAAAAGTTGGTTTAATGTGTGGAAAATTCAGTAAAATTATTCTTCGACAAGCATTTTCCAGACGCTGGGCCAATAAAAGTATCAGGATTTTGTAATCCTGCCACAGTCCAAAAAGCCATAGGTCAAAATCCAACCAAACTGGAAGAATCAAAACTAGGTTTTGGGATGGGATGTTTTGGTTTTTTTTGTTATTGCCTTTTTGGTGTGGTGTGTTTCATTGTGGTTTTAAGTGAATGGAAAGATGACGTTTTAAGGAGGCAGTTCTCAACTTAACTTCTCCTTATCTAATGGTATATGCATCTTATGGATGTAATCTACAATTTCTTAATATAACTGAAATCAGATACAGACATCCAGGGAAAAAACCTGAAGATATCCAGTGGACGTCTGATTGTAAAGACTTCTGAGGCGAGAAAAATCGCTAGACTGCTCAAATAAATACTTTACCCATAATCTTCATCTGTTCCAAGGCAGAACTAGTTACATATGTCATTCCTGACTAATTCCTCTAAACTTTTCAGAAACATGTCCAGTAATGGAGACTGTAGCACTTAACTGTCCTTGCTGATTACGAAAAAACCTTTTCCCAAACAATAATTCCATGCTGCAATTTAGGCTTATTATTCCTTATTCTATCTGACAGTGTTGTGATCTGATTAGCCTCCTGCTGTTTTACAGCAGCCTTTACAGCTTTCTCTCTCCTCAGGCTCATCTTTCATAGGCTCAGCTTAACTATTTCAGTCTTCCCACATAAACTGTTTTCTATATCTCTAGTGGGGGTGTTTTATCACTCTGCTCTGAATTCTCTCCCTCAAATTCACTCAAGCAGGGTGTCCAGGATAGACTTACCAATGGCCAAGAGAAGAACTACTTCACATAATGCGATGACTGCGTTTTTCACAACAGCATGATGTTTTTGACCATGTCCAGCTTGTGGTCCAATATAATCCCTTGACTTCCCNTACTTGTGTAGCTGATTATGCCTGTGTAAGCATGAACCTTGTTCTTGTCCTGATTGAACTGCATTCTATTTCTTTTTAGGGCCATTCTCCAGTTGTCAATATCATTTTGACTTGTCATCCTGTGTTCCCAACAAACTGTTAGTAGTTATTGTAGTGTTCTGCTCTGTTCTGTCAACCTCCTGGTACTACTGTCGTCATCATAGAGCATGAGCACATTTTAGCAGTGAACTAAGCAGCTTTACTATACCTCTGTCACATGCTTGTTCTCCCGTCCCCTCTCAAAAGATTATGGTCTTTTAACCTGGAAGCTAGCCATCCCAAGACAGTGAAATGGCTTCTGGTTCAATATATGCCCACTCATCAAAATATGGCTTACCCAGAACAAGAGCTTATTTAGAGGGATTAAAAACTCATTTGATCAAGGACCAGCAGTACCACACGCTTCAGGTAAGTACCTTTGAAAAAGATGGAGATGCTTTGCTTGTGAGTGAAACCAGCATGTTTTCCAAAAAGCTAATAACACCAATGATTCTGTAATAAAGCCTACAGCCACAGGTACCAAAAAAGTGAGGACTCTCAGTCTTAAGTGTCACATCTTCTCCCTTACGGTATTACTGCATTATATCAAAAGGTCTTCACCTCAGGCTTAGATTTTTATTTGTGTAAAAAAAAAACAAAAAAACAAACCACACAACCAAGCAACGAGGAAACCACTGAAGACAATGTAACAGTAGCAGAAGTTCTACTCCAGAGTTAGAATAGATTTCTGCATACTTTCATACTCAGATCTAAAAACATACTAAGGAAAAAAAACATCCCAAAATAAAAGGGCAACACAAATGAACATAGTAGGAAAAGTACTTGTGCCCAGTGCAGACTTTCCAGGGAAAAGGAATACACATGGCAACTGATGAGCAAATCAACACAAGCTAGAAATAAAATCAGGAACAAGGGTGTGGGGTCTTTTCAGTCTGGAGTTCTCACATGCAGCATTCTATAACAGTTAAAAAAATCTTACCTGCAGAATCTGTAATCAAAGTCTAACAGAACACTCAGCAAATTCATACTTATACAGTAGCTCAAATTATTTTAATCCCGTCTTCAAATGAAACCAACAGCTTGATCCCTGGTAACTTTATATACACATACACACACCACCTTCCCATGTGAGATTAAGCGCTTACTCTCATGAAACAGTCTTGTTCTAAGGATGTTACTTCCATCCGTAAAAAATCTAACCCGTCATTCTGCTTAAGTGCACTCAAGATTAAATAAAAGCTTTAAAGACACATACGCCCTTGCACTTTCCCCCACCCCTAGACTCAGTCACCTTGCAAAAATACCCCCTTAACTACTCCCATGCAGAGTTTGTATCACGTGCAAAACAATATATGGAAGAGTGTCCGGCAGACTTTCCTCTCACCTTTCAAAACAAATACAAAATAAAATAATTCCATGCATTTGCAATACTGTAAGTTCTTGCTTACCGCTGCAGGTGGCTGATATCCTCCATGCTGTTGCGACTGCACTTGGCCAACTGAAGCTGGATATCCCTGAACTGCAGCTGTTGAGATTGACTGGTCGTGCTGGGAACCATACGACACAGTCTGTTGACTGCTCACACATGATTCAGTATAAACAGATGACCCCTGGCCACTGTCAACTGTCCCATCAGCTGCAGAAGTTAAAGATGAAAATCTGCATTTCAAGAACTGCAGTCTCGATTCACAACTTTAAAGATATTATAATCAATCAAACATTAGATTGATGTTTCTGCCATGTCACATGGGCCTTATCAGCATTTTACCTCTTTTAATATTTAAGCTGATTAAAAAAATATTTTTCTTCCTCAATTCTTTACCAATACACCATAACCTCTGAAAAAATCAGCAATTTCAGGAGTTCTTTGGGAAGATACTTAATAGTAAACTATGCTTCCTGTAATAGGTTAAACTAGAAATAGAAACTTAAATTCCACATTGTTATGAGTGATCTTTCAGGGGGATTTAATTATTATTTTTATTTATTTAATTCTACACAGATGTATAAAGCAGGTCTGCTGTGCTGGCTGGCAGAAGCAGCTGATGCAGGCATAGTAGAGAATTTAAAATCCCTATTACCTAAAGAGCAGACAGTAATTTGCTTTCTAACTTCACCATTCCAGTACGGAAGTTCCCATCTCTCATCACTATTCAAATACTGACTCAAATGTAGGGATGGCAGAAGAGGAAAAGCTAGGAGTGCTAATTCATCTTTTCATGCATAGTATGTAAAACGAAGTGAAACCTTTCTTCAGAAAGGTTATGAGCTGAACTGCCTGTACATTAATCTCATTGCCACCTTAAACATAAGTTAACAAGGATTCAAGTGTTTTTAGTAGCTCTAACTGCACTGGTGCAAGAGTATACAGTTTTCTGCAGGGCCAGAATATACTGTCCCTATAGCAGGGCAGCAAAAACTAGGACACGTATTCATGCTTCAGGTGCCCCACTCCATTTAGCGTATTAACTTGAAACGAAAGGAAAATGAATTTGTGCTAAGACACTGGACTGTGAATTGTGCCAAGACTTGGCTCAGCTAAGGCACAGGAAAGCATATTATTTTGCTGTGCTTTCTAGTGGTCTATTGTTCTTCAGCAGACAGCAACATCTTAAGCTATTTACTGCTATACCCACCAAAAGTTTAAGACTCTAAGGGGGATAACTGTGTAAGCGCAAGAGTTTCTAAGTAAACCAGCTGACACACTTACAAAGAATAGATATACTGGGTTGCTGGAACTGCAGTTGTTGGTGTTGATCAGCTTCTGGTTCTTCAGGCTCCACTTGCGTAGAAACTGATGCTGAAGTAGTGGGGACAGGAGTAGTACCAGTGACTGATAGGGGATGCTTTGACCCTGCATGAGAAGCACTTGATGGTTGCTGTTGCTCCAGCTGCTGCTTCTGACTACCTTCTTCCTGAAGCTTCTTCTCCTGTTCTTCTCGCACCAACTGACGCTGCTCTCGCTTTCGCTTAATCAAAGATACCCTGTCCTTGATAGCTTTCGCCATTGTCTTGTGATCCCCTTCACAGACATAGCCAGATTCCACCTGAAGGAGGATATATTCACAGAATTCAGACTGTCATAGACAGCCACTGTTGTAATACTACAATATAAGCTACCGCTCTCTGGTGCTAACTTCTCATTTGCAAACTTCTGAAGCTGTTTTATTTGTAGACAGTAACAACAGCAAATGCAGAGGCTGACAGACTACATTTCACTGTCAGAAAAGACCAATAGTTCCAATGTTTTGTAAGACCACCAACACTTACCATTTCCTGTGCTACATCCTCTGGGACATCTCTCTCCAAGTCAAAGGAAAACTCTATTGCCTCATTATCTTTATATTTGCCTTTGAGTTTTTTGATGTCTTCAATTCGCAGCCAGAGTTTAATGGCAATTTTTTCTCCATCATCTTCCTCTGCTAATTCTACCCGTACTCCAGTCTCTTCTTGGAAGAAAGCATGATTCAAAAGGTCCTTAATAGCATATCTAGCGTATTGGGAAAGAATGTAGAAAGCACACACAGTTATAAGGTTTTCATAAAATGTTAAGCAATATCCTTGCCTGATGATCCCCAAAATTTATTCTCTACATTTCATGCTTCTCCCATGAATTGACAGCCCATCACTCAAATTTCTATCTAAAAGCACGATGGAGAAACAAAATGCAACAATACTACAGATGGAAAAAGAAAATATCACACGTTGGTCAGCAGAAATACCAACAGGATATATATTAACTAAAATAATAAGAAAACTTCAAGAAACAGTTTGCCTTTACTGAACATTAAGATCCAACACACAACCCTTAGTCCCCAAATCAGTACAGTAATCCAAATATGTATTTCAGTCTATTTCAAGATCTTATCAAAGCCTCATTTAGTAAATTCAGCACTAGATAAGCACCACGTGATTCCTTTCATATTTTATACTATTTTGAACCACTTCAACCTGCATTCTGTTTGGCACAATTAGAAGCTTTGTCCTGAAGGTATAAAAAATGATTTATGTTCATATATGCACAGCATTAACAGTAGTAGTCTAAAAGTTAACCGCTTAAACTAAATCACAAGAAATAAGTGATGTGCAGCCACAAAATTAACTTAAAATGGAAGAAAATATGGAATTTTTTAAAACCAAGAAAAAGAACAGAAATTAAAAACACACAGCAATGCCATCAGAAGTAAAACTTCAGAGTTTATAGAAGTGGATGAATAAACATCCATGAACTGACAAAACTAGCTCTGAACAGAATAGTGGGAAGCTAGAGGAGGGCCAAAGGCTGGAGCATTCTTAAATCTGACATCTATGTAAAAGCAGGAAATAAAACAAACCCCACAAATAAGACATCAGAGCAGTTACAGATTTCCTTTAATAGTATAAGTTGATCACTTTAAGTAGAAGTCAACTTGCAGAAAATGTGGATGAATATAAGCAGAAAGAATTTAAAAAAAATAAGAGCCCTCAATAATCAGCCATAAAATGCCAACAAAATCAAAGGGACAGGAAAAATAAAAGATTACAGAATAACAAACCAATCAAACGATCTATATAACTGGGAACCCAGAAGGATTGTTCTCTGCTATTTTGCTGACCAGGTCAAAAGCTTTAAGAAAAGCTGTAGAATTGCTGAATAAACTGACATGGATGGTTACTATAGCATTTGTACTTTTCCTGACACTGTTAATTCTCTAAAACAATAATTTAAGAATCTACCAAAGAAGAGAAGGTGTGGAAGTAATACTGTCTTCCCAGCTTTCATCAGAACACAGAAGACCCCAAGGACTAACTGGATCTGGTATCATCAGAGATAAGACTCAGACAGCAAGTAATACCTCTGACTGAAAAGAAAGTACTTACCTTTCACCTTTGTTTTGCCGAATGCAGCCCTCGATAATCTCCTTGACTTCAGGGATTGCTACTTTATCGAAGCTGGCTGGCTTGACACCCTAGAATATACAAGTAACAACAGAGAAACTAGAAGGCGCACTTGATTTAAGTTTTGGTTGTGTTTACAAACCAGCTACTTTTACTCAATAGATAACTGGCCTGAATTCCCTGCTAGTGCAAACTATAGAGAAATCTGAACCCAATCTTACTGTTCATCTGTTTGTTAGTGACTTTTACAAACACTTTCCCCCCCACTATTTATCAGCTACACTTCCAAAACAGAAGGCTTTGGCAGTTAGGTTCTCAGTTATGATAGGAGAATCGTTTAGTTTCCATGGAAGTTATACTGGTTAGAGGCGAGTACACAGATTGGACTGAGAATGAAAGGAAACATTTCCTACGTAACACTAACATACAAATCCACATAATTAATTTAACAGTCTTCAAAGGACTCTGCTGCTTCCCTGAATGTTTCCAACATGCCATTATATGAAGTAATTTTGACATAGATTGATTTTACAGGAAAAACCTTAGCCCAGAATGATCTGACCAGATCATTAAATAATTTGTCCAGTGTTTAAAAAAAATAAAATAAAAAAAGCTTTCCTGCATTTCAGCTCTCCCCAGAAGACCTACTATAGTCAAACCACACTCTTGCATCACTGCTGCTGTGAGTTCAGGAAAATGAGCTTAGCAATACAGACCTTTACAAAAGTGCTTCAACAACACCCGACAATCCCTTCTCCAATACATGCTAAAGCCTTTGGGGGAGAGCAAAACAAAATCTAAGTATGATCAGCTACTCAAATCAGTAAGCAAATAGGCCATGAGATACGACCATCTGGGAATTCTGCAAAACACTGCAGGCAGAGAGCCAAACTTCATCATTTAATCATTGCCAGAAGCTCTATTTCAGGGGCAATTGTCCACAATAGCAAAATTTGGCACTCAATTGTATTTGATTCAGCCTTTAGCTTCAAACTCTGTACTTAAGATAGCAGGATGAGAGAGGATGAAGACATCCTGTTCAAATTCTGTTATCTGAAGAGCCCACGTTTTCAAGGCAAACAATCCTGAAATCATACACTCGATACATCTGATGCTGTGTCACTGGTAAATCACAACTAAACAAAAAAGTGAAAACCATATTCTGAAGTACAGAAATAAATGAAGTAATAGTACAAGTATCATGATTCATGTCCTACTGAGAAAGTACTTCTGCCAATATCCTATACAATACCGCTTCCCAGCAAATGGGGTCATCAAGACATGACCCTTCCCCCTTCCTCTACTGTCAGTGGGAAACAAGTCTTGAAACAGAAAGGTTCAAGTCTCTGAACCAGAGCCTTTGCCACCACAGACCTTCATTTAACTGAATATGAAGACTTAGTACAATAATAATTTCCATCTATATTTAGATACTTTTTCTTCCCTTGGCCAGACGTGGCAGTATATTGACTTTGTATGTTCACCACCTAAAATACTCTATCACACTCTTCCAGGAGAGGGCGCATTCAACATCAACAGATGGAAACACAAGACTGGGCAAAGCACAGAAGTCCAGTCTTTCAGTAGACAACAGTCCTATTTGTCACTGAATTTTACAAAGATACTATATCTGGAATTTTTAAAAGGATGAAAAAAAAAAACTGTAGAAAGACACCATTTTTCACTTGATAAAAACCTCCTGTTATAACAACATTCTGGTTATCTATTGATTCACTTTAAAATTGCTAGAATTTCATAAGAGCAAATTGACATTCACAAAACTGAAAAGTATATTGTGACCACAATAAGTCCCGAAACACAGTCTGCCAGTGAACATAATACTTTTAAAAGCTTCACTGAACATTAAGACTTGTGGAGATCAATGCCTAAGCTGATAGGACACCAGACTGAAGTTTGGATGGGCAAGTCTAATACTGTAACCAGGTCGTATCATAAATCTCCAACTTCCTAGCAGGACATAACAGAGCCTTACACTCTATAGGGATTTATAAAACCAGTTTTAGTGTTTACTACTGGCCTCAAGTACCTGTTTGCATCTGTCTCTACTCATACAGCAGACTAGTCAGAGACACCCAGCTTTAATTATGACCAAGTTTAAAATGGTCCCAGGAGCTCAGGTTCACATATGCAGAGATAGATGCTTCTATACATAATTAAATGCTCTCCTATATACACATACAACCTATGCAATAATTATTCAACTGCTTATTGTATATATTTGTACCTAAATTTGCAAAAGTTTAACACATCTAAGTCTCCTAAATAGCTCAAGCCCCAGACATAGCTACAGTCTGCATGTATGTTCATTTACGCTATGGCAGCAGAAGGAAGATGTCAGATCTGTGACAATCTCATTTCAGAAAAACTAAAAGCTAAAATGAATTAGACAAATGATACAGCAAAATATTAACATAACAAAGCCAGAACATGAGTTTTCTTGTTAACTACTTTATCACACGCTCTGTTCTCACACAAAGCCTGAAACGGTAAAGCAAAGAATGGATTTTAAAATCAGTGATTCAGTCTGCTACCCTGCATTTCTCTACCCTGACAGAAACCAAATACCTGTCCATAATCTTCAGGCCCTTCCATGAGGGCAGTTTTACAATACCTCATTTTGTGAACTCCAAACCAAGGGTTCAGTTAAAAAGAGAAGCCCCCAACAGCCTCCTCCAGCAGTGCTTCTATGTTCCTAACAGCTCCCCAGAAGATCTAGGAGAACCTCACACTAGGGCCTAAACCCAGAGGATTCTGTACTCAAGCCATTTCTTAGATTGTTCCACAGTCCCTGAGAAGGGTTGTCTGAGTCTAGTCTACAGTGCTGGCCAAATGCTGTAGTCCAATGCTGAAGTCCAGGCCACTTAAGTACTATCAGCTTTTAAAAACTTTTCTTTCTCCTCCAAGAACCAGGGGAAGTGACTATTTTGCGTAACAAGACAGAGGATACTATCAATAAAATCAATAAATCAGTGAACCCTTTTCTACCCAGAGCTGCTTATACACCTTAATCTGCCATCACAGAGAAACTGAAGGGATGCCAGGCCTGCAATTCACGTAACCTTGATGCGTCCTTAAGAGCACATGAGCTGTGCAGTGAAGCATATGTTCATTAGTTTCTGAACCCAAAGGCACTCACGTACCTACTAAGCCATTCAGTATTTTCTGGTTTTCACCACACTTACTGCAAGATGGTCACACCCTTATATGCCTCTCCAGGTCCCCAGTCTCCTTAGAAGAATCACAGGAGAACTCAAATCTTTTAATCTACTAGTCCTGTTCCACAGTGGCAGTTTAATGAGACCTAAACACCCAAATCCCTCTAGCTTTTTTTTTTTTTTTTGCTAAAGAAATAGAAGGAAGAGCTCTTGCAGAGAAAAAAAAGAGTGTAGACAGGTATAACTGGCACACATGAAAATCATCAATATTTTCTCAAGCTACTATCTAAAACAGCATGAACTGGCACTGCTGCTGAAAGCAACAGTCTCCTATTTTCTATCTCCCATTCCCACACCCGTGTCATTCCTCCCTTTTGCTGGCAAAAGTGTTTATACAGCTGTATAATGAACCAGATCATGGTGTTTATCACACTTGAAAACAAATCCAGCCAAAAAAACCTGCAGCAGTTTCCAGTGAGATGAAGCTCCCCAATTTGGTTCCTGACACTGTTGCATTAGCTGTCAGGCTAACAGAGGAAAAGTGGTAGTGCGATAGCTAACATGGGCAGAACTGCTTCTTTTGAAAGAAGTGACAACTTAAAATAAGACCCACTGCACGCTTACATTTTGAGAGTGCCTCTAAAATATGGGCATATGTTGGTAGCACAAAGCGCAACTGATGCCAAAACGAAATACTTATCTTCCAGTCTTAAGCATAAGAAGGTAATTCATATTTCGCTTACCTTAGATGTGGTAAAGTTTGATTTTATCAGATTTTAGTCAGGTGAAAAAAGTGTGTTCCAAAATTCAACATCCAGATTTATGAGGTTATTTGATCCATTAAAGGCAAGTTAGGTACTCTTAAAAACACTAGACTTTCAAGATATTTTAAACACCAAAGTACAAGCTACCCAGGACTCTCCCTCACAATTTTTGCCTAGAAACACGTACTATTTTGCATTAGTTAGATCACCAGATTACTGGATCAGTGGTTTAGCATCTTATTCTAATGCAAGAGATACTGAAAATATCATTTACTCCATAAGAGAAAGTACCATCAGTGCTGTTTAACTTTTACACGAAAGCAAAATGAAGACAGAGTAAGTGTTACATACCCTCAGCAATCCTAAACTTTTAAAAAAAAAAAAATAAATTTAGATTTGGAATAACACCACAGGTGGAAAACAGCAGAAGCAATAAGGGTTCCAGCCTTGCTGTTCAGGCTTTTACTCTACATTTAAAAAATTACAGGGAAAAAAGTACAGTCAAGTTTAAAAGCTGAAGACACCAGCTATGCAAACGTAAAGCAGTCCAGCAGATTTGTCAAGAATTCTGATTCACCCCCAAAATCATCTCCTGTGGCTACACACACTTTACAGAGCTGAAATTCCTACTTACCTCTTTAGCACAATCCTTGCGAGAGCAGCAACAGTGGGAATTAACAATTACAAATACGGGACAGATCTCTCTTTTTGTAAAATCCATCAGGAAAAGAGACGCACACACCAAAGAGTTAGTTAGGTGCTAGTTTCCGATGGGAATCCACTAGGCTGTGGACTTAACGCACAGCAGAAGGAAAGCAGACATCAAAGTTAGAAGGGAGCATTGTTTTCTGTTTGACACCTCTTGTATGTTTCCAAGTCCAGTACATGAGGCTGCAGGGATCTGAGCTTAGTATCTGCTTTTGCCTCTCAAATACTGAATAATCAATATAAGCAAGAGGTAAGCATGTCCTCTCTTCTGCCTGCCCAGGTAGTTGTAAGGAGGAGGAAGCAGAGGCAGAGCAGGGATCCTTTACTTCCTCCACATCCCCGCCCCCTGCTTGGCTCCTCTGCCTATTCTCCACCCAGGTTTTCTGCAACAGTTTAAGGCTGCATGTAGGATCATCACCCAGTTCACTCCTGCTGTTGCAGAAGTGCCCTTTTAAACAGAGGGGAACAGGTCGGTCAGTGTACTGTTCTGACCCAAGGTTGCTGGCACTAATTTTGTACAGGGGGATGAAGGCAGCTGCCGTTTCTCCTCTTCTTTCCATGGAGCTACATAAGCACACATACAGCTGACTACAATTTAATCCTAACAAAACACAAGTCAGCACTAGGATAATATAATATATTCCACCTCCATCCTTCCTGACAATCACATTCTGCTACCACTGGCAACATATCTGCTTTCCTTTTACTGGGTGCTTAGTGTAACTGAATAGGGATTTGAAGGTGATTTTCAAACTGTTGGACAAAGTTAGAAAGCCGCATCGTTGCTTGTTTTACACCACATGCGCACAAATAATCTGCAGAATTATATTTTCTAATACCTCTTGCTAGACTGAAAACCTAAACCTGAAGTCTGACTTTTTTTTTTCCAATCTGGTATTTAGTTTCAAACAGCCACTGTAAAACTGGCTGCGTTCCCTAATAAAATGAGTTGTCCACAGCTTCAGGGCTTTTGGGGTTTTATTTTTTGGAAGGACAAAAGAAGCAATGCTCCTTATTATAAGGATCACATACACCATTTTAAATTGTGAAGTAAGCAATTGAATTTTGACCAACTAGTGATGATAAACTGTGATAGATATCAATTTCAAATTATCAAGATCACTTTTAACCCCAAAATAGCATACCTAGTTCCTCAAGTATACCACAATTATACCAGCCTTGCTATACCACACATCAATTTTGCAAAAACAACACTTTTTTCATCCTTTACTGGGCATTTTGAAATCTTCTCCACCAGCTGCTGTGAAACTTTAGAGGCGTCAAGGGAAAAGGGATCATTAAAGATCCTGCTATGATGATCAGCCTTCCAACTGCTTAGCTAGACATTTTATAACCACCACCACCCCAAAAAAATAAAATCAACTGTTGATTATCATCTCCTTTTTAACAGTGCTTACTGGTATCACAAATAAAGCATGTTGGAATTTTGCTTGCCCTTGCTTACAGATTTTTTTTGTTGTTACAGTTGCACTCAAACCAAATAGATGCTCTGCAGTCAAAGTAAATCTGCTTCACTAGAATAAAAATCTAGTATTTGCACACCTAATTAAGGCTACCCTTTTCTGGGGTAACCTGCATGACCTGCAAAGAACATTACATGTTTAAGCTTTTAACAAGCACAGAGCCTACCTGTCCCTGTCTAACCACAAATCTTACTTGGCTCTTTTGAAAGGTGCTATAACTGCAGAGCTTGAAAGGAATTCTACCGTAACTGATTAATCTTCTCAAACAAAATGTTCTAACATTGCAGTCCAGAGGCTAATAGAATCAGTAGCAAAGTCAAATCCCACAAACAAAGTAATTAAAGTCTCTATATTTTCTTTTTGCTAAGTTGTTAACATTCTAGCTTGAGCCAGTCCCAGGCTGCCACAAACCATTAATTCCAGGAATTTAGACAGAACATATGATTCCAGTGGAAAACAAGCCAATGATCCTACCTCCTTCCCCATAGTCTCAAAGAAGCCCCCAGGCAATGGTATATATGGCATTTAAATTGGTTTACCCCATGATCTTCTAAATTTCACCACCTGCTATTATATTAGTTAGTTACCCAGCCCTCAAAACCTACATGTTTAACCATTTCACCACCCTTTCCTTCTCTAATCCTTCATCTCAAATCCTGTTGTCTGTTCTAGAACCAAATATTTGAGATTTAGTTCTTTCCTTACTTCACACAGGGTACACCTATAACTATTTGATAACTCTCGTTCCAGTCCAATCAAATACCTACTGTGAAAAGGAAGACTTCAGCTTAAGATTTTCTCAGTTCAAAAGAGATATGGGTCACCTACAGAAGATGCATTTTATTGTCCTTGTTAAAAAGCAAGCTAGAGTAGTTGAGACTGAAGGGGAAAAAAAATTAAAATAATGCAACACATTTAACAGAAGTGAAAATTCAGCTTCTGATTTCAGTATTTTCATAGCAATTAATTCTGGACAATTGATAATTCTGCCAAGAATTAAATCAGTAAATCCTGCAGAATAAGCTCTGTACCAGATCAGTATCCTAACAGAGTAAATAGCATTACTGCAATACAAGCAGTAGGAGCAGATGAAAGCTTCCAATAAGCTCGAGTTAGCTCATGAGGCACTATTTAGACTAGGACAGGCCTGGATTTCTTCTCTTCTGATCAAAAGCAATTACACATTTTGAACCCAGTACCTTTTGAACTTGACTGATCTACCATTATCCAGATCAAAATTAATCTCGCGGCTATTTAAGAGCTCTATGTCACTGAAATAGCTTAGCCAGTTGGTCTTCACCCTCTGTGTTGCAGGTGTGTGAAATAATCCAAGTCCCATGATTCTTAAATTTCTCCAGACCAGCTGCCTTCATGACTTGCAACAGATAACCACGTATCCCTAGATTTCACAAACGCATTGTAAAGACAATAGAGGCACTGCAGTATTTATAGAGGCCCACTTGCTGCAACCTGACTGATGACAATTTAGAAACTCTTTTCCTCCTCAGTTTACCACCTACTCTCAAACAACTGAGGTCAACAGTAAAAAAAAAATCCCTAACATACATGATTAGGGTTGTTATACACACAAGGTATATTTTTATTTTGATTGACACACCCATACTAACTGCTTATTAGTAAAGTTTGTGAGGGTGCTTAAAAGAAGCACCTAGTCATTTGTATGAGATAATCTTTGGTGAAAAGAATAAAACAGACTCCTCATTTGACTAGCCGTCACTGTTCGCTATCACCTCCACATTCTACAACTGATCTCCAAGTCCAGGAGTCACAGGACACTGACGCTGCCTGCTTAATGCGCTTCTTTGCCAGTGTCTCAATATTGTATTTTTACTTATTAAAGCCGGAGAATTTACAGCATTAAAAGCCTTACAAGACTGGTATAGTAGGCTACAGTACTGTTGCTTTGTTTCCACACAGTTAAGTTTGAACAAGAACTATTCATAACTCTTCCTAGAAATCATTGGCTGCGATCTTTTCCAGCTTTCTCAAGTAAAAGGCTGTAACAAAGTAAAACACCACTGTATTGTGATAATACTGAAACACAACTTATGCTATGCACTACTGCTGAATATACGCTATGCCTTACAACCACCCCATTGAATAATTATCTAGCCCAACACACAAGGCATTTTAAGTTTTTGCTTTAGACATGAAAGTCCATTGTGCTTCAGTATCTCCAGGTAAATAAAAATATCAACCTATTTCAAAAGTCCTAAGAATCTGGAGCCCTTATGACTAGCTAAACAGATGGTTTTAGTTAAAAATAGATTAATTATTCACAGCACCTACTGTAACTGCAGCAATTCTAATGAATAGAAGAAGTTACTTAAGCTCTAGAACAGGAAATTTTGTAACTACAAGGCAGAACACAGTTCCTTAGTATATACAGCTGGCAAACAATTAGGATATCTGGGCATGTAACAGTGAAAAGGGCCTTGTTTAGAAACACACAGTATGAGGATAGAAGTTCTCCCAAAACAACAGTAAAGTCTGATTGGACAAGTGGACCAGGCACTAACTTTTCAGTTTTTATTCTTGCACAAGAGCGTAAAGGTAAGGTCAGTTTAATCTACTGTGCACAGTTCTTTCACCTCACACTTCGGAGTAGGGATGCCGCCTTATCGTCCAAACAAGAATATGCAGTGGTGAACATCTTGAGCTAGCTGAATGATCCTTTCCTTTATTGGGACTTCAGCTTGGAAATGGCTTTCAAAAAATAGACATGCCTAGACACACATTTCAGTGTTATAAATTTAGAAATGCTGCAGTGACACAATACTAAAAGTGTCTGTCTATTTCCAGTATGGAAAAATACATTTTTGAAAAATCAAATTATATTAGTTGCATTCTCTGCTTTAATCGGCTACCATTCTGATAGAAAAACATCATCTAGTACTCATTTTTATATTCAAGTAGAACAACAGTAAGTCAAAAGCCACAGGTTAGTTCCAGCAGACTTTGAACTGAATTAAAAAGAACAATCTAACACAGGCCACAAAACACGTTTGGTACCAGAACTAGCCCTTAGAAGATACCTACTAGAGGATAATGTTGCAAACACTGAAAATAGTGCACAATTCAGACAATGCACCAAGAGTCATCATCCCTTTTATTTTATGACTTATTCCAATAGGAGTGAAGGACTTCTATTTGTATACCAAAAGATTCAACAGTTTCAGAGGGTGGTCCTAGAAAGTGTTCCTGCTATGCAGAGAACTTTATGATGATGGTAGTGGGTGGTAAGGCAGAAATATGTCTCTGAAACAAGTTTACCTTAAAACAAAGTCACAAGCTCATAGGAAGCTTCTAAATACTTACACTGGACAGAGAAGCAACAGCCTTCTTTTTAGCACAAAAAGATCATGCACAATAAGCTAGAGAGTTTCTTAAATATACAGGTTTTAGCCTGTTGTGTCTCTGTTTTTAGGAATAAACAGTACCTGCAAAATCATGTTCAATTTTGGTCACTTTCACTCTTCTAAGATAGGAACAAACGAAAGTATTCAAGCAGGCATGCATGCATGCATGCATACATACATACGCACCCCCATGTCACTGCCTGCTCTTGCAACAGCTCTGAGTAACCTGGAAGTAACTATAAAGGGTTTATGTAAAATTTTGGTGGAGTTCTGGCCTATGAATCATATAGTAGTCTCAAAATAACTTATTATTACTCAACACCCTTGTGAGCTTCCACAAGACTAAGATTTTCCTGGACTTATCCCATTCCTACTACCCCTGTGCAACTACAGCAGTACAGCTGGCAGGACAAGAAATAGTAGCCCGTGTGTTCTTAACGTCAGTGTTTTTGACTACCGGTACTATACTGACAAATAACATTGAGCTATCAGTCTCCCCACAGTAATGCTTCAGTGATTCATTAATGGTTCCCATCACTCTGCAAAGCCAGGCATTTTAAAAACACTTAGCACCCCTTGTTTCTAAGAAGAGCCATCTTCCAATCTCTTGTTAAATTAAAGTGACCTCAGTTAACGTAAAAGCTAAATAGATGTCAGTACAGGACAGAATACTAAATATTAGTATTACAGTTTTATAAGGCCTGATCCTTAATAAATGAACTTTTAAAATTTTTAAACATACACTGTTTACTCATTATTTTATGAATTTATTTAGGTTTCTAAAAACACATTCGGAAACTCCGCAATACAATCAAATTTCAGAATTTCAGATTTTAAAAACATATTAGATCTTGATTTTATGTACCAAAAGCTCACACCCTTCACTGCCCTTTTAATTCCTGATCATTTTAACATCATACCCAATTCAAAATTGCTAAGAGACACACCGCAGGCTCAGCAGTGAACAATATAAATAAAAAAACCCTCCTTTCACAAGTTTGTTTTACAACACCAATATTGACAAAACAGTTTTAGCTGTAATTTAGAAGCTTTTAATGCTGAATAGTACAAATGCCTTTAAGATCAACTCGTAAAAATGAGCTACTTTTAGAAAGGAATTCAGTTCATCAAGCCTTTTTCCTTCCAACTTCAGATATCATCTGCCCTAGCTGTGCAAACCATACAGAACGTTATATCTCAGTGTTGAAGCGGATGCCTGCTTTTCCTTACTTAGATCGTTGTCATTTCTTAAAGAGGACTTCTAATTTAACATGCAAAGTTTAAGATATTAATGCTTCGAAACCTTGAATTCCTATCTTCCATTTTTAAAGCTATGTATTTCTGAATTGATGAGTCAGTGATTGAACCTCCACCCAGGAAGATTCTTCACTCTTTAAAGACGTCCCAGAAAGATGCTTGCAACTGAGTTGAACAGCTAAGAGATACAAGTGGTAGAAGCTTAAGTATTCTTTAGTCCTTTCAGCGTGATGTCGAGGAATTGCATGTGATGTGCAATTTTTTTTTCCATTTGAGACTTAAGTACCTGAAGTTTCTTCTTGCAATGAATACAATTACAGGAGTTGCTCTTTCTTACAATTTATCTGTTTCCTGTGCTTGGTTGAAGGTTTATGGCCTTTCAGTATCTGCTTTAACAAAAGACTGCTTGCTCTATTTGAGGGTTACCTCCCCCTACTTTTCCACTGATTTTTTTTTTCCATTGTTTTTTCCACTTGAGAGCTTGATAGGAGTGTCTCTGTACCTATCTGAACCAGGCCAAGAAACCAAGTTATTCAAGGTAAAGAAACAGAGTTTTATATAATGCCTAAAAGAAGTTGCATATTGCTTTCAGAAAGCAAAAGAGGACATTCATCAACATTCATTAAGCACTGCAAGTAAAATTAATCATAAGTCTACAGGTTAAGCATTTATATTTGCTGCCTAGGATCCCTCAGGAAGAAGAAAAAGAGCTGCAATGTTTTGTCCATTGCATCTCTAGTGAAAATGAAGTAGTTGACTAGTCTAGACAGTTATGATGCCTAAGTTTTAAGACACTGAAGAGGAGACTAATTTCACCTCAACTGACCAAACTGCAACACTTTGTAACTGCCTGGTTTCCAGCCAAGAGAATGACCTTCACTCTAACTTCAGTCCCCACCAGTTACGGAAACTAAGGATTTTTAAACCAGTCAGACACTGCCTGCTCAGGTTACTCATTATGTACCTTGTTCCCTTGGGCCTTTTTTTAAGCTCTGTAGAACAGAGAAGAAAAATGTTGTGCCCACTCTGTGGAACATTTCAGTACAGAACTTTTTTTTTTTTTTTTTTTTAAGTCAAAATGCCTTTTTTTTCCCCCCCTTCTCATCTTAAGACCAGCTCAGAAGTCAGACATCTGTTTACAGAGAAGAGACTGGCTTTTGGTGAAAGCAAGGACAAGTGCAAAACTTCACTTTGTCAAAGTAAGCATGAAGAAAATTAAGTACAGAGCACAAGTCCATCAGAAGAACTTAAAAGGTAAGTTTATATAATGGGAAGGGGGCAAAAGAGAAAAGGGAGTTTTCTGCTCACACTCAGCTGATTCATACATTTGAAACTAACAATGGTCTTAAATTTTTTTGCAATTAATATGTTTAGATTTTTATGTTAGTGGTAGATACGCAAGGATGAGACAAATCTGCATTAAAAAACCCATTAATCGTCTTTTTACTAGTGCTGGGAGTAGTCAATCACCCAGAAAATTTAAGACTTGGGACAACCAAGTATTAGAGATTGAGTAACAAGTACCTCTACACGCTTACAAAAATAATCTCTGTGCTGCAAAAAGAAAGCTTGAGGGAAATATAGTGTTAAAGTAGTCAAGGTCTATACTACATCTGAGAGTGGTAACTGCAACACAAGCAACAGAAAACCAAGCTAGCTTTTGAGGCAACTGCATGGGTTACGCTGGTCTCGCCAGAGGCTGAGACAAAGCAGCTGAAGCTACTGCAGTTAGTTATGCCTTCACTGCATTGCTTCCCAAACAGACTAAATTAAGAAATCATACTTAAGATGTCTGTTCTATAAATATCTCTGTTTTCATTTTAATGCACATGTAGCCCATTTCAAACATCTCCGGTGACAAATTGTTTAATTGAAATATGCATGGAACAGGTCAAAGAAAATATACCCGTCTCCAAAGAGCAAAGTCAGACAGGGAAACCTTCCTGAATTTTATCAAGATCTTACACTCCTTTATTTGTGCAAGTGAGTATGTAACAGAATTAAGTATCTTTATTACATTTTGTATTGGAACTGTCTCTATTGCTTTGATACGGTGCAGAATTGGGAAAAAAAAAAAAAGAAAAAAGATGGACCCATTCCCTAATCTAGTAGTGTATCACACAGCCAGTTGTGTCTGCACAAGAAGACAGAGGAGGAAAAAAAAAAAATAAGTCACAGGATCAGGCAAGACTACCCTAATACTGAAGCTTATTTTCAGTTAATTACAGGCGTAGATGTTTTTTTTCTGAGGCCAAGCAGGCAGCAATAACTGCTTAGTGGATGCGTTCAGTCCCACATGAAGAGACACACTGCTAAAACCTCAGAGAAGGTTTCCCCCCCATACCAATATGGTAAAAATCCCAGGAGTTGCAATTTCTTTAAGTACCAACTACTAATTTGTTTGGAACCATTTCCAAAGAACAGCAGAATATAGCTTCAATGAAGAAAACAGGGTTTTGAGACAAAATTGCAACATTATAATTTAATGAAAACAAAGAGAAAGGCTAAACTCCTTTATGCTTGAGTGACAAGACATGCAGATCTCATTTTCCTTTCTAAAGAAACTACAAGTGAAAGGGTCTGGACTGCGAATGCAAGTACAAACAGAGGTCAATACTCTGTGTCAAACTCCTGCCAACTTCCTTACCAGTACTGTAAGACAAAGTTCAGCCTAACACCTTGAGCCCTACGAATTGTAGACAGTTGGGGTTTTTTTAAGCTAGGCATTTACCCAGATTCTTCTACTGAAAGAAGAATTCTTCTAGCTAAAGTGAGACAGAAAACCAATTTAATTGCACTTGTGTTTCTTGAGCCAAGGAAAATTCAGAACTTCATGCTAGCACTGCTTTAAGGAAAAACAGGAACTTCCCAGTCCAACAATGTAGACAATATAGACCAGTATCTTGCAAACAGCAGACTCATGCAGCAGTGCTATTATCCAATATACCAAGCAACAATAACTGCCTGGGTCAAAAAACATCTCCTCTCTAAGAGGAACTTCAGCCTTTAGATCCAATATCTAAATCTTTGCTCACCTAACTGCATTATTTGACCAGAAAACTGCTTCCAATCATGAGGGGAGACCCTGAACAGAAGAGGTAGAACACATAACCAAGTACTCTAAGCAATCCTGACAAACACTGCAACCCAATATTGCAGTACCTGGACATCAGCTAAAGCAATATTTATCACAAAAGGTGTAAGGTCAAAATGTAATGCAGCTGAAGGTCATCTTAGAAAAAAGACCAATGCACAGTCAAAATGGGAGAAAAGAATGTAAGCTGGTAGTACCAAGCCCAGTCCTGAGAGGACAGCCTGGGCATTAAGACACCTTTTACAGGCTTCTGTCCTGAGCGATAGCAAGGGTTTAAGCTAATGAAGCAACTCTGCTTTTTATGAAGCCTAATAGTTACTGCAAAGGGGGTGAGGGAAGTCAATTCATTTAAATATGTATCACCCACGCTGAGTGGCCGTACTTTCTGATCTTATTGCCTTTGGGGTTTCAGTGGTTTTTAAGCTCTCACATGGCATGTCTGTCAATAAGCAATTGTTATTGCCTTTCCCTCTGGTGTCTGCGTATGCATCTAGATAAAATAATCTGTTCATTTAAGGCACAGCAAGACTACAGCTGCTACCTCAAAATATTCCTAAACACGCCTAGGAAAGTAGCAAACTAAGGTGTTGATATGGAAATGTCAAACATCTTCCACAAACCACATTCACCTTCCAACATATATTAAAAGGAAATGTGTTGGTAAGTACTGTTGGAGTCACCTACGCAGGAAGTTTTCCGACTCCACTGTTACCGATGGTTTACACACAGTACTTTTAAATACCAAATTTCTCAACTGGCCCACCCCTCACCCACAACTGCAGACATTGTCTAAGCTTCTAAAGTCTAATTTGAAATGAAAGAAAATCTTATTTCTTTAACATGGAGCAAAGAACAAGGGCAAAAAACTATATGACTTTCATATTGGTTCACAGAGGTTTCACAGAGTGGTAAAAAGAATACAAAGTGTTTTATTTCACTTTCATAACATGGTTCTGCTTTCCACATTATAGAAGAAACATTGAATTCTCTGTTATCAGATAAGACAGGTTTGTCCTTTAATTCCAGATAATATTGTCTTTTCTTCACTGCAAGCCTTGCTTGAAAGTTATTCAAGTTTTTTTTTGTGGGGTTTGGGGTGGCTGCTTTGTGGCTACAATGAAATAAACCCAAATATACCAAAGCACACAGCCTTTCACTCTGCCTAGAAGCAAATAAATGTACATTTCATTTACCTTCCTGTCCTTTGCTTCTTCTGAAAGAAAACAAGATTTCCTTGATTTCATATCAAAGTACATTTTAGAGCTCTCAAGCAGTAGATGAAACAGCAGAAATATTCAACAATTAATCCAATCCGTGAACCATCAGCAGCAGAGCTGATTAGAAGGTGGTGTTAGATAGACCAAAAGATTACCAGTGTTTCTGATCCACTTAGAAGTTCAACAATAAACCAAAAACAATGGGGAGAAAGAAGCATCGAGCATAATGAACAAGTGGTAAGTTGAATCCTGGTAAGTTTCAAGATAGGTTTGTCTGCTACAAGCCCCTACAAGGCTTTCCAATTGCTAAGTACTTCACAGACCAGGGAAAAAAAAAAAACAGCTCTTTAAGACCTGGGGACTTCTAAGCCTGAGATTGTCTCAAAAGCAGATTCTCACCACAGCCCAGTTCCTAGTACTTTTCAAGGAAAGAGCAAGGCAGTTACAGCAGGTGTCTTCTGAAAAAAAAAAAAAAGCACCCATCCAAATTATGCTGCTTTGGCTCTGGCCAAGACACATACATAAGCATAGCAAAAAGGTACCACTAACACTGTTTTGGTAAGATACTCAGTTTTCTTTCACTGATCCAAGTAGCTTACAAATCAGATTACGCTGTAAGAGGAGTAAAGGCTAGACTTTACCCTTGTTTTCCCTCTGTATTTACAAAATTACAGGTAAGTCCACCAACATGCAAAAAAAAAAAAAAACCCAACTCTGGCTCTCTCTATATATAAACTTACTCTAACATTTGTTCAAAAAACCAAAACAGCCATTTATTCCTTCTTTCTTCCTCCTTCTGTGCCTCTCCAATGCCTTCAAACAAGGGATAGTCTTTTATTTCCCCAAGCCTTCCTTCAGAATTCATTACTTCTGACATGAAGACCCTTCCTTCCACATCTCTAACTCAGTAATTATATCTGCCTTCTACAGTGTGAGGCATCGGGAATAAGAGAGCATTTTATTTTTCCAAAGCTAAGCAAGTCATTTATTAAATCCCAACTTCTCCAGGATAAAGCACAAAAAGACATTAATGGGAATTCATTTGTCTAGGGATGAGAAAGGTAAGGGGGTTTTCCTCCCTTTGCACATCCACATGGGTATTTAAGAAATCCAATGCAATTTTTTAGTTCCCCAAGTGGCCACTTCACTATTCTTTCCAAATGCTTACATCAGAAAGTTGAATGTGTACAGTTTGTTTTACTGCACTGGTATAGTCTTCACAACACTGTCTTAGAGATCACAAAGTAAATACAGCCACAACCATCCTGAACATTTCTAGCACTACTGTTCTGCTTCCTACACTCAAGGTCTGTAGGTTCCACTTAGTCTACTCAGATGGGCAAACTCAAATCTCTTGCTTGCCTTCTCAGCCTTATTTGGTTTCACTGGCAATGTCTCCACCACCACTACACTTACCAGCACTTCTCAGGGTGGAATACTTTCCTGCTATTTATCAAGTATTTCCACTGTGTAATTTTAAGAAGTGCACCTGACACACAGTAGCTAAGGGCCATTTGGAATTCAGTAAACTATTAACTTAAAATCACTCCAGGTAACAATTTATGATTTGCCTTGGCAGGCAGCTAAGCCAAAGTGCTCTGAATTTGTGATCCAACTTTATTTCAGAGAATGAAGTTACCAGCTAATCTTCAAGACTGAAAGACTTCCACCATCCCCCCAGTGGCTTAGAAAATAACTTGTTGTTATTCTTATGTGTTTTGTTGTTTGGTTTTGGGTTTTGTGTTTTTGTTGGGTTTTGGGGTTGTTTTTTTTTTAAACCCTATGCAATACCTTCTTATATCCTGAAGGAAGAATATGAACACATGCAAAACTTTATTTCTATTCACAGACTTCTGACTGACTGTTTGGTAAATTGGACCATCCTATACCTTTCCACCCATCTCCCAAAAACCTCTTGTCAGCTTCTTCCCACCCCCCACCCCCCCACACACACACTTGCACAGTACCATGCTACCCAGCTGTACTCCTTTGCTGCTAGTAGTAATAGCTGTAGACTCAGTAGTGGTGAGGGACTTACACTGGTCACCCGACGGTAGATCTGCGCAGCATTTTGGCACTCGGAATAAGGATACTCAGACGTGGCCATCTCTAGCATACACATCCCAAAAGCATATACATCAACGGATTCATCATATTTCTCCTCATACATCTCGGGGGCCATGAACTCTGGGGTACCTTAAATTAAAAGAACGATTCAGACTCTAAATGTCTCAAAGCGAGCAGAGGCTGCTGGCGTTACTCACCGCAGGAGGAAGTAGATGGGCAGACCTGTGAGACAAGAGAAAGTGGAGGCAAAAAGAAGAGGGAGGAAACCCTTAGTCACTGTTGCATCAACATACTTTGTGAGTCTTCCATTGCAAGGCCTTTATGGAATAAGAATGGCATGAAAGGACTGATGCAATTCCTGGTTTATGTGTGTTAGTTTATGTATCAAAACAGACTGGATCAGGCTGCAGTCAAATGGAGAGAAGGGGATAAGAAGAGAGGAAACTGTAGACTAGCCATAGGCTGCAAACCAAATACTAAGGAGAGTTAAGACACTTACCTTTTCTCCCTATAAGAAAGGGGACATATTAAACCTTGTTTCAAAAATTATCCGACTGCCCTCTGCTGAAAAAGAAGTAGTACTGGTAAGAGCCCACAGCTAGTCTCTGACCTGGTGCTTTCCATCTACTTTTGTAAAGTAGAATGGTTCGGGAAAGGCCTTGCAATGAAGAACTCTTTTGTTACAAATACAAATCTTCATGAAAAAAATGATAAAAAGTAATTTTCTGCAAAGGCCACTCACCAGAGCCCTTTTCTTCATATACTTACCTTCCCACCTGCAGTATATTTATAGGCCTACTGCAGTAACAGGCATTAGTGAGGGACATCCTACAGTCAAAAATACTCAGAAATACAGAGAGATTGAGTTACAGGCATAGAGCGTGAGATTCAACAAGTCCCATTTAAATAGTGTGCAGAAAATTATTGCCCAGTGAAGCATCACAGCATCCCCTCTGTAAGGAAAGGGACTGCATTGTATCATCAGATTTACTTTAAGCCAGAGATGCAAGTTTGCTTTTTGTAAATTTAAGCACAGAATTATTTCCTGCAGACACCAGATTCGAGACAGTTTACAGATCACTCTATAGTCACACTGCTTGTTTTCACCACATTAAACCAAAACCAGGATGTAATTGCAGTCATTTATCCAAAGGCTAACCATTAACAGATAGCTAGATACAAAGTGGTAATTTTCCAATGATAAATTTGAGGATAAGATGAGTATGCTTAACAATTTTTTTTGACACTGTATACTTTTCTTTCCTATTAATATTTTGACTTGGTTAAAAAGCAGGAAATATTTCAGCGACAGCTTGCAAGACAATTCATAGGTATACACCATTGATCCCATCTAGGAATCCAGTATAGGACTGTTGAGTAATACTGCATTTTAGCAAGCTCTAAATACTGACAGTGAGAGCAACTTCATTCCCTGCAGTCTGTTCACCCAACTATAAAAACAAAGCTGATAAAACCGATTCTTTAAAGAATTCACAAAATAGACCATACTAGTTCCATCAAACCAATTTCTGAAAAAGGTTATTAGTGGATACATAAGAATAGAGCAAGTATAAGGCAATACTTCCCCAATGCATCCTCCTAACTTAAAAATCCACATTCTATAGACTCCCTTAGTAAGGCGCTATACCAAAGTCTGACTGTGATATAAAGTACATATATTGACTTTCTTTGATATACCTTAGCTTCTGTTTACTCAAAGGGTAAGAGATTTAATATTAAGCCCTGGTGACAAAAAAAGTTGGCTGTATAAATTAATGTTAGACTAAATATCAAAATGTTCTTTGGTCACCAAAATGCATTTATACATTTCTTGAAGCATCATATTAAAGCTGAGATTTATATGTAGTCAAGAGCGGTTTTATCAACAATGTTGCACTAAACTGTTGGGCAGGGCAATGAATCTATATTCCAAAATGCTTAATGTTAATATGCAAGTATCAAAAGCACAACCAAAATTTCAACACAATCTTATCAGGAACACAGAATGACCTCAACAGCCAAAAAACAAAGCCTGTGCATTTCCAGGCTTTGACCATGTACCTTTGAAGCCATATTTTTAAAGAAAGCTCAAAAAGACTCAAGTTTCCAAATACGTAGACTGGCTCACCAGCCTCCAAAACAGGAGAGGCTTACCTATCACACTTTTGGCAAAAGAAGCTCGTTTCAGGGTTGCCAGACCAAGGTCTCCAATCTTGACTGATCCAGTGGGGCCAGTAATAAAGATGTTGTCACATTTTAAGTCTCTATGAATAATGGGAGGAGTGCGCGTGTGCAGAAATTGTAAGCCTTTCAGTATCTGACGGCACCAGCTTCGCAGTACTTTAATTTTCATCACTTTAAATCTTTTCAAATACCTAATGAAGAAAGTAACAGAAGGTTAAACAAGTTCTGCTAACAAGTAGTAGACTATGCTGTATCATTTGTTGTTCTGAAGTAAGAAAGCAGTAACTAAAGAGGAGCACAAATTTCAATTTCATCTTCTATTTTAGAATCTACTTGGGCATTTCAAGACTTCAGAGGAGCTGAAAATTATTTCCCCTCCTAAAATTTAAGCTGCCCTATTCAGAATTTCTACCCCCATTCTTCTAGCCAGGGGACTATATGCTGAAAGATAAATGTGAAAGGCTTGATCTATAGCTAATAATTCATGTGCACACACAGTTACCCTATGGAATTAGGCAGTTGGCTTGCTATGTATCAAGGCACTACTTCCCTGACAAAGAGTTAAAATGCATTGGAACAAGTCTTTATCTGTTCAAGAGGTTTTTTTCTTCCCTACCTTTTACCCTGAAATTGCTTAAATAGTTACAACCTCTTCATTGATTAAATGTAACTGAGTGGGAAGGCGGGGCACTAGAGCCAAAATGCTAGTAACAACCAAGTACCTACAGAATTGTTGCAAGCTATACAAGAGCTCTGAAGTCATTATATCTTAGTTATCAATATTAGTCCAAGCACTCTGGTCAAGGATTCCACGTTACACTTTAAACCTGCTTCATATTTACTTGTGCAGTTGTCAAGCAAATCAGAAATTCTTAGAGATCACTTCCTTGGTGCAGGATGGGATTTGATGACCTGAGCCTGACTGGTACTACTCACGACTTCGAAAGTATGGACAAATATGGAGAGGGAGGGGAAATCTTTAAAAAGGCTCTGCCAAATAATTGACATGGGAGAGTTCATACGTAAAGTCAGTATCCCTTTGCAGACAGAATGTGAACCAACCTTAATTCTCTAGCACCACCACTTTTTTTACAGTCCCATGTCAGAAGAGTCAAATTTCATACCAGAAGTGTTTTCCAATGCTTATGATCTAAGACTACAATCTTATTCTACTCCTAAATTTCAACAGATTAGAGATGCCACAAGGTGAATAACCTATGACAGTATTCAAGTGCTTTCCAGCAGTGTGTTCTCACAACCCCTCTTTGGGTAAAACAATTTGAAATGAACAGTTGTTTTCTTCCTTTTGAAAAAGTACAGGCTGAAATACATTAAGAGAAAGGAACTAGCACGCTGTGTAGAGCAAAGACTTTTTATTTTCCCTTTATTCAGCTAATGTTACTCAAAGTCTCAGATAAAGACCAATTTCACACTACCACAAGACTGGTAGTAAATTCTGTGACCAGCACGGAGTCTAGCAGCTTCAATCTTAAAATAAAACCCAAGTCATGTTCAATTATTCCATGGTAATGTTCAGTCTCTTCTGCATATCCACTTAATCACAAGAAAAAGTCTTGAAGTCATTTGAATCAATGCCAACATAAAAATGCAGTGTATTAATCCCTTTTACTTTAATTTCTTCAGTTCAAAAGAAGATCTGGAAAATCAAGTTGCTAGCAATAATCCTGCTGTGAAAACAGATCTGTAAAAGCAATTGGGACCCAGTTCCAGAAGGAAATCAAGTCTCAAAACAGAATGTAAAGACAGGCAGGGAAAAAGCCAAGCCAAGGAAGGAGACAAACTGAAGGAGGTTCTGGATCACATCAGCTACCACTTGAATTCTTGCTATTGACACAACCCTCATTCATCTCTCTTGAGCGTGTTCCAAAGATCACATGGTAGGGGCACTTCAGTTCAGCATCTGGAATCCCTAATTACATTCTTGGTTTCAAATATGCTAGTCTACTGCCAGCTTCTCACTGTTAAAGGACCTGGGTCCAACCATCACCCAGCATCCTGCAGTGTTGCTGTCATTTTTCCGTAACACTGTCATGAACTAAGTCACATGTCACTTAAGGCAGAAACCATTTTAAAATGGAAGCATATATAAATACATAAAAATACACAGACAACCCTACTAGCTAGTATGTTTTCAGTTTTCCTAGTATCATAGGATAACTCAGGCTTGAAAAAACCTCAGGAGGTTTCTAGGCTAAGCTTGTGCTCAAGGTAGGGTCAGCAGTGAAGTCAGACACGGTTACTTGGGGCTGTATCCAGCCAGGTTTCTAGTATCTCCAAGGATGAAGCCTGCACAACAACTTGGGGCAACCTGTTCCACTGACTATCACTGCTGAAATAGCTTCTCCTTATATCAGTCTGAACCTTTTTTGTTTCAGTCTATGCCTGTTGTCTCTAATCCTCCCACCATGCACCACTGCAAAGAGCCTGACTGCCTCATACATCCTAGAAGACTGCTGTTAGGTCTCGCCCAAAGGATCCTCTTCAGGATGACCATGTTCAGTTCCCTCAACCTCCCCTCACAGAGCAAGTACTCCAGCACCTGACCATCTTGGTGGCCCTCCACTGAACTTGTTCCTGCTTAATCAACATCATTCTTGTCTATTTTACAGGGTAGTAGTCAATTTAAAAGAGAGATATTTGATCCTAACACAGAATACAAGCAAAGATGAGAACACGAGGCTTTCTTAATAGTTAGCTTCAGTGAACAGAGAGAAACAGGTACTAGATTTTAGCTTTCTGTCTCGGGGTTGTTTGTGTTGGGGTTTTTTTGAAGCAGGAAGGCTGCTAACCTATAGCATCTCAGCTCAAGGAGCTATAGGAAACCCTACTAAGTTAGCAGAAGTAGTTATGAAGGTATGTGTCCTACCAGATAGCTGACATTCATTTAAAGTGGATCAGGAACACACACTACGGCAGCCTTAGACAAAACCAGTGGCTGACACTTAGGTCAGACTAAAATTGCTGTCTTCATTAATAGTATAAAGACTTAAAATATATAACTCCTTTTTTCCCCCCAATATTTTAATTGCATGATGTCATACAATATAAGAAAGCAATACAATATCAATTCTTTACAACAATTGAGCTGTAAAACTTTTCCTTGGTATGCAGAAATTCAGGGACTTTTCTTCATGCAAAATTAGAAATTTGCCCAGACAGCATTTGAAAACAATAAGTCCACATGATTTTAACATTATTTATGTGTATATGTACCTAAATGTATAATAATAAAAAAAACCAAATATGAGAAAAATTTACTTTAAGATACCACCACACTTTTCTTCTGTTCACTTTTTTTACATCAAGTGACAGCAATGTTCATGTCCCAAGTCTCAAAACAAGGAAGGTATCACCTGTATTAAATGCAGGTAATGTAAACATACTGAAAAAAGATATGGAAGTAATACTCAGTCAGCCAATTATCAAAAACAAACACAAGTGTGCAATGTAAATCTAGGAATATGACACAGGTACATGAAAATGTTGTTATATTTGGCACATCAGAAATTTACCATAGAGTTTACCTGTCAAGTCTCAAGTGAAGTGGACAAGAATAAACTAAATCACAATTGTAACAAGCTACACAATAGTGGGGAAAAAGCCCCACTCAGAAGCCTACAGTTTAAAAGATCTTCAATTAAAGAGTCCATAGTTTCTTTCTGGCTAAAATAAAAAGGCCTTCATACTTCAGAGTACAAAATAACCCTACAGTCAGCAAAGCTAAGGTATTTCTTCCTACAAACACCCTACTTTATAATTGTTTATTATTTATCATCTTGCTTATGCCACCACATAACAAGCCAATCCAAATATTAAAGTCTCTGAGGGAGAGAAAGGAGTAAGAAAGAAAAGTTAAATTCAACACCACATAGTCTAGCATAAAATTAGGTAGCTTTAAAGGCTTCTGTACAGAGCTGTAAAACCTTTCCTTTATTACTGCTCGAAAAAGCACATGAAGCAACAGATCTGTTATTTTATCTGAAATACCTTAAATAACCTCAGAAAAGTCTTCCCTGAACATACGGCTAAAAAGAAAGTTGCAGTGTTCTCCAGTACTATTTCAAGAGACAAACACTTCCCTGTGATTGCAGTACAGACTCCCAGAGAGCCCTTTTTTCCTTCTTTAAGTATGTCCATTTGTGGCTATCAATAAGCATTGTAAAAACACAAGACATTCACAGGCTATTTTAACCAAACAGATTGCAAGTTGTTTCCAGCTCCTACAGCCTGCTTACACATTTAGGATTTGAATGCCTCTCCAAGACTTAAATAGGCACTGGATTAAGACACGGATCCCCCATCCCTGCATTTCAAATGCTGGCAGTTTTATTTCCAGTAGATTAATGGTGACTGGATGCTCGCGAACGAACTCACAGCTCCGCAAGTTTCTATCTACAGTGCAAGGCAAAGGCATGATTTCAGTGGAACGCCTCATTGGCTCTGCATACCACTAGAGGGCCCTCGCAGCAGTGTGGTTTGCTGGTGTCTACTTTTAACTCTGGCTTAAGAATAGACCTAGTTTCACTCAACTACTTCGCAAGTTGAAATTGCAGGCATCCGCATACTTTCAGATTTTTGTTACATACTGCTTCATGAAGTTTCAGCTAATCAAACAAGTGCTGGGTTTTTTTTTTTCCTTTTTACATATTATTTGTACTGTAGTAACACCCAAAAACATCCCTAAAGAAGTAAATTAATTCCTGCTTTGAACTTTACAAATCAGCTCATGCTAAATGGAAGGCAGCTGGACAGAAAAATGAAAAATTCTGAGAAGTGAAAATAGAGCATTGTCTTCCTGAGCTCTCAAAATGTGAAAGTTTTCTGCATGTGCTGACTAAGACATCACAAGAAAGAGTATGAGAAGCTTGCTAACTTACAAGGATGTTCTACCATACCTTGCAGTGCTAGAAAGACTCCTCTTAAACAAGAGTTTCCCTACAGAAGTTTAGCCCTCAGCAAAAGGGCTCTGTTCTAATCTGTTTTGAAATATGATCTATTTCTAGTGCTCTGATTCTGTGCTCATGATTCTTATATGCTCTGACATGTCTTAATTTACTTACGTTTTCAATGTTCCAGATGTCATGAGTTCTGTCACAAGAACAATACACTTCTTTCCCTTGACTGTAGACTCCCAGGAATCATAGAACCTGACAATATTGGGATGCTGAAGCCCTTTCAACATCCCAGCTTCCTCTTTAAATCTTTGTCGCTCTGACTTGGACAGCTTCCGATCCTAATGAAAAAGAGAAAGTATGTCAGAAAGCTTTGCTTTATTTCTTACTCAGAGAAGCAGCAACTTGAAAAACAGCTGGGTACAGACAGTGAACAAGTAAGAATCAGTAGTCTTAAATGCCATTTTATTTGCAATTACCCTTACATATGCTATTTAGAAGACAGTCATTTTATCAGTCTTTTTATCATACATTTTTCCTTACAGTCTGGTTGCTCTCAGAGGTAAGAATTGTAAGTCTGGAGATTATCTCCTCTTCCTGTTTCCTCCTCCCCTACTCTAATAAATTTAGTCATTGCCTGACAAGGTGGAAGCTGGACATAGTGTCCTCAAATATTGAGGTGTTCTAGAATAGGCAAAACTGGATCATTTAAAGCATCTCTCTCAGGTTGTACATAACAATAACCTTTAGTTATTCCTATGTGTACAATATCCAGACCATTGGTAACAGATTGGATTAACCCTCCATACAGGGGGTAGAGCATCAAACCTCTAACATATAGGACATAATTATAACTGTAGAAGAACAAATGAATGAGTTGGATTGTCTTTGATTAAAAGATTGACCTCATGGTTGAGCAAGTTTGCTGTAATCTAGCATAAACAAACTCATAAACATAAACAAAATCTAGCATAAACAAAAACACAACTCACACTAGAGACAGAAAGCAATTTTTTGGTCAGATCATGAAAAAGCATTTCTGAACAGTACTGTTGTTATTATCTACCAACAACTGGCTATCAGATATCAGCAAGACTCTGAGTAGCTATCACCAGAGTAAGATGCACATCTCAAGAGAAAACAGTCTCCTTGTGTCATTCATTGTTGTCAGATTACCAGTCACACCAGTCAGATTGATCGACTGACATAAGTGGGATCCGTCTGCAGTTTGTATTTAAAAAACACCCACGTCATTCCAGGATATACTTAAAGCCCAGAATTTTAGAATAATTGTTTTTAACAGTTATTTGGGAATAACCAGTGACCTCTCTGTCAAATCTGAGTAATAATTTTAAGTCACTTCATTCCATATTCCCTTTGCAATTAAAAGGAGGTAGCAAAAACCTGCAGGGTTTACTTACACTGCTCAGAACCTCCTATTGTCCTCCAGGCCATAATTCCTCTTCCTTTGTTTACAGATAACCTGTTTTCTCAGTACCATTCAGCCATGCTAATACCTAAACCACCCTATATTCACTTAGATCATTAAGTTTTTCTAAGACGTTCACAGAGTATCTTTGGGCATGGTCGAACTTCATTTCCAGATGAAGCTCCAATTTTCAGAAGTGTAAAAAAACTCTTCCAGGAAAGTTTGAAAACAGGTTTGAATTGAAATTACCTCAGGGATCAGTATCCTATCAGTGTCTATGCATGTCAATCACACACATACTTTTACAGTTCTTAGAAAGTTGTTAAATTCTTAAGCCTTGCAAAGGCATCAAAAGCAGTCAATCCAGCAACTATTTCACTCTGCAGAAATTAGGATACCACCTCTCCTCACTCCTTCATAAGCATACTTGCACAAACAAATTTCAATATAAAATGTTTGCAGAAGCACTCCGCAAACATTCAAGTATTCCTGTCTGTTTAGGTGTTGGGCTTTTTTTAATATTGGAGTAATACTCCCATTTAAGCTGCGTTAGCCATCCAACAGCTTTCCTTTCATTAAAAACAGGGCAGCACAAGTTCTGTTCAAAACCAGTTAATTTTGACTGCTACAAACAGCTGTGATACAAAAAAGCAGTAAGCTGAAAGAGATGTATCAGTCAACAGACCATACACACATGCTTCTAAGAAACACTCGATGCTTCAAGCAATACAAAAATCACAGTAACAATCATTCTTACAGTAAAATAAAAGTTTGCTCAGCCTCTGCATTTGATCCATAAAATCCACGTTTTAAAACTAGTGTATAGCTGTAAATCTAATTATTATATATGGTAATTCATTTTAGTCCAAAACCTAGATTTCAGTTATACATTTATTTTGTTCATTCTAACAAGTTATCTACTACAGACACTACTAACCAGTTTTAGACTACACTTGACATTAAGTTCTACTCTAATCTATGTAGACCTAATCTCCCTTAAGGGCCTTATTCAGTGTTCCCTACCACTGTACTACTAGCCCCAAATAGAAACTAACAAGTGCTAAACACTCTTAAAAATGAACAGACTCTTAACAGACAGGCATATTTTGACTCATTTCTCTTTCTGGTCACATCAGTGGTAGCATCGTGTTCCTGCAAATATCTATGATGTTTAAAACAGACACTTAACAATTCAGTGGCAGCATTAAAAAACCACCAAGACAGTGACAATATACTAAGTAATTCAACACTCCTTTGAAAGTCACAGTGCCCTAATGGCCTAGGACAAGTTTGGGCACAAACACCAGCCAACAAATTTCACCCAGGGAAGACAGCTATGTTTTTGCAACCAAGGAAACATTGCACCCTTCAGTAGCATACTGCAGCAGCAAAAGTGAACATTAAACAGAGCTGTAAGAAAAAGACAGAGAGGCCACTTGTTTCATCAGACTAGCAATGCATACTACCTTTAACCACCCTCATTTCCTTGGCTACACAACCCATACACTCATCCATAACAGTTATTTATATTTCTTTCCTTAAAGGAACACGAATGCTAGGTAACAGAAAAGGGTGAATATACTTAAAAAAACCAATAGCATCCAGGAAAATATTAGATCTCATGTACTATTACACCAACAAAATGAATTTGTATGCACAATGACTGGTTATACTTGTACAAACTACATTCTAATGCAACCTGCAAATAGCCTAATGCGATTTAAAAGTGACAAGTACACTTTCAAAACTTGAGTATTCCATACACCAGAACCTCAAAACCTATTAGACCATAACATTTCCCAGAGTGCACAGAGATGGACTAGAACAAAGCCCATTCCAAGTACTACATTTTGACAATCTTTGAGCTGTTAGTATGGGCAAATGTGACAACTTTATGCTCTCTTGTACAAAGATGCAATTTAAGCAGCTGCAGCTACTAAAATACTGAGATAAGCAAGAAAATAGAGCACCATAAGTAATTTGGGAGACTGAGAAATGGCGCTACCAGCCACATTAGGTATGAATACCTGGGGAAAGGCAGGGAATGAGAACATCTTAGCATCACATGAAATCTGCATGCAAAAGTTGCTGTACAGCAGAGCTGTAGCAGTGAGAAAGAAGCCATCATCACTTAATGAGAATTTAAAAGAGCATTTTTTGAGAATTTGGGAAGGGGACATCTTTCACAATCCTCAGTTATAAGTGTATACTCCAAGAGACTCAAAAGCCGAGACGTGTCTTCCCAACAAAGCAGTGACTTGGGGCAATACTCAGATTCCACTGTGGCCTTTGAGCAGGAGTCTGCAGGAATGCAAGACCCTCAGCTCTATCTCCACCTCTAATGAGGTAGCAAAAAGTTTGTGGCATATCATTCAAAATAAGCACTCCATGTAATTAAATTATCTTGAGGGTGAATCAAATAAGCACATCTATCCCCCTGCCACCTTTCTCCTCTAACTCACAGTCTAAATAAGTATATAGATGGATCGTTTCAGCATGTATTTGCTGTTTTCATCTAGAAGCAAAAATAGAGGTTTCACAACTTAACATTCCAGTATCATAAAGTATGAGATTGGTTAAACATATGTAGTGTCTTTTTTTTTTTTTTTTTAAATCAAACAGCCAGAAACTGAACAAAATAGAAAGACACATAAGATGCTTTTCCATAAGCCTGGGAAACTTGAACAGTTTTGTAAGGAAACCATCACTTTAAGAACAGTTAACAACATACAGCTTGATGTCCTATCCTTCAAAGACCAATTTGTTTTGGAATTCCTACCAGTAAAATTAAAAAATGGACACCCTACCTCCTGTCTTTTTTTTTTTTTTTACCATAATGAAGCAATCTTGGGCAGACAAGATAAAGTCCTATGTCTAGAAGTTAGCAAATAACATTCTTGTACCTCAGTTAGCACATGCTGAGCAGATACAGCCCAAGCACTTAAAAATATACAAAGCTGTCAAACTGTAGGAAAGCTTGCTTCCTAAAATGGATTTAACTATCCCATAAAATGGCCAGCATTGTTCTTCCTGAACTGATAGCCTCCCCAGAGGACTTAAGTGTCACATCCCAATCACTGGGCTGCCCTTCGAACAAACTGAAACAGATGCATCAAGCCCACTCCATTCATTTCATTCATGCCTTTCCACCTACATTAAATTGTTTTGACAAGCCAGGACAAACAGCAAGGCTTCCCAGCACGTGACCCGTGGTTCTGCAGTGCCAGGGGCCTGAACAGAGACAGGCAGCGAGTGAAACAATTGTTCAGCTACAAACGATTCAATAAGCTTTTCTTGGCTGTTTCCATTTATCCATGTACTTCCCATCAGATTTCTTTTGGTCAGGAAAGAGCTATCAGAGCTGTTTACAATATTCAATGTAAACCAGAGATCTTCATCATTCATGATAAACCAGGTACAGGCTTACTCTTTCACCAATGTAATTAATTTACAAGAGCATGAATTACACACAGAACTGTTACTAGCCTCTTTCTATCCCCCCCCCCAAAAANATCCCTCTACCCCCCAAAATTAGCTATTGTACCAAGTCACAAAAAGCAAAGCTTATCAGCAAAAAATGCCTATATTCTTTGGTGACTCTTTTCAGGCAAGGCTTAATATCTATTCAGCATCCTTAATGAGGAAAGAAAAAATATTTCTGGCACCTAAATTAATCTTAAATTTCAACTGGGTTGCTCACCTACCTGTTCAGTCTACTGAATAGTTTTGCATACTTTTCCTTTCTAACTTTCCACAGTCCTTCTGAGTTCTGTCCTATTAACATCATGACAACAAATCACACATCTGCAAAGCACATCACGCTACCGGAAGCAGTTGCGGAGCCTGGCTCAGACACCTGAAGCAGCAGCAGAACCACCACCTTAGCAAGGCATCATACTTTGCTCAGGCCATGAGTCTGCTCTTCATTCAGAGAGAGCTCAACTAAGAGTCCTGCATCCACTGTTCATTTTTACTAATTGACACCAACTTGTGTGAGCTAGAATCTAGGACCATTCAGCTGGCATTAAATGGACACAGTTATGCAGAAGAGACAGGCTGCACTTCACTCTCAAAACACATGCTATAGGATACCAAGGAAGTGGGTAACAAGAGAAATACTCTACATGGAAGGAACTAGATCTGTTAACTCATGCTATACATCCTCAAAGGTGATTTGTTTCTTAATTTCAAGTACAACTAACATAGCCAAAGTGCCAGGGAACCTTTACGCACCACAGAACAAACCTGACCACAAGTCTTCCCATGGTCTCTATCCTCTAAAAGTAAGTGACAGAGGTCAACTTTAAACTGGATTGTTTTAAAAAACAAAAGCTCAGTGTGTGAGCTGCTACACAACTTAGAGCTGATCCCTCTTCCACAATATTAGGAAGATGATCAATAAAGAAAAAACAAAGAAAGACTGGACGCTTTACCTACACTACATACAGGTTTTACTAGCCTTCTGCATATCTTACTGCTAGATCCAGAAATTCTATGTCACTATATTGCAGGGACAGTTAGTGGGTTGTTGTTTTGTTGTTTTGTTTTTTTTTTTTTTTTAACTACATCAGGGCAATGCTATGTAGCTGTTATCCAAAGAGCTGCACTAGAAAGCACACTAGAAAAATTAGTAGCAATGAACTGTCTTCAAGTGGTGTGATCTGAAAATGTACAGCCATGACAGACTTCAAAGTGCTGTTAAATTACAGTCAGCCTGAATCACAACCAAGGTAAATTATCTATCTGTGCTGAGGTTACACCAAGCAGCGTTTTATAAAGCTTTCCAAATGTCTGAAAATTTGAGGGGAAAGACGCTGCTGCTCCCAGCCTATTATTCAGAGGAAGAAGTAGTATACAGAAGAGACAAGTGTTCTTCTGTGTGCTTTTCTACAGCATATGAGAAAGGCTTTGCAAGCCTTTTAGGCAAGGTTAATGAGGGGTCATCAGAGGAGAAGCTAGCAAGACAGCGCTCTGATATTCAGCGCTGTTAATGGAACTGAGGCTTTGTGGGCTGCGGTGTTCTCATCCTGAAAAAATCTAGCAGCTAAGAGGAAAAACGAGCACAGTGACCATTGAGCTAGATTAACAAAATATCAACAAAGAATCCACTGAGCTTAAAAATCATCCAACATTGCACAGTTGGTACCTAGAAATGGAAGTCTAAGTGCCCAAGAACTGCACCTACTTTTCTGTGTCAACACACAAACCACTTCAGACTTTCCAGTGTTAAAGACTAAGTAGAAAGACAGAAAAAGGAAGGGAGGGGGAAGAGACTGTTCAAAATGCATCCCCATATAGCAATAGACATGAGAACTGATCAAGGATCTCCACAGATCCTTCCACCAGTACACCTTTCTACAAACCACTGAACACAAAAGACTGATTAAATGGAGCTGAACAGCAACTGTTCCAAAAGTATGAGTGCAAGGATTTTATTTTTTTTTAATTTGACAGTAGCGTTTCTCAGGTGCTCAAAGCATTCAAGCACCCTGCTTGAGAGCTTAAATGTATAACATAATGTTTGTAGAGTTACATAAACCTTTAGCTAACCACAGTTAGGAATCAGGTCTGCACACCTAATGGAAGACATTCAGTCTTCGGGCAGCTCATGCTTCATGCATGCTTGTTGTTACAGCTTTCCTACCTTCCAATAGTCCAACCTTTCACAGGCAAGTCTCTACACAAGATTGTACGGCTTGATTCCAAAATTTGCCCTTGATTATAATCTGGGGGCTCTCAGCACGCTGGAAAAAGTCATCAGCTGTCAAGATTGCCAGCTGCTCAATAAAAGAGTTTAGAAAAGCAATACATTAAAACTGTGGCTACTGAGGACAGTGAGTGCCAGATACCCCAAAGTAATATGTGAGAAGTCACTAGATCAAGAGTTGCCAGAACATAGCTGTCAATGCTCCCAGGCTGCACTCCACACATGTATGGAGTAATCTATTAAAACAGATTGCCTTACTATGCACTGTTTGTTCTTTAGAGAAATCAAGTATTATTTCTTCCCACAAAAATACATGCAT
>VZSZ01001072.1:1187867-1215817 GCA_013398815.1 Ibidorhyncha struthersii
CTTTAGCTTTCAGAAGGCTAGGTATCTTCCAACCTTGATACTCCTCAGCTATCCCCCCTAGCTCAGACATCCCCAGAAGCAGCTCTGCAAAGACTTCTAGAAAGTTTTTAGGAAGAAAGGGTTTGCTTGCTTGCTACTTCAATGCTGCTTCCTTATCCCCACTTCAGGAATTCAGAAAACAACATCAATCTCTGCAGCTGCATAAAGTCACACAGTTTAGGGGGAGGGAAGAATATAACGCACACCCTCTTCTTGGCATTAGGCTGCAGAGTCCCAAGACAATGACATGCAATGGAAGAAAATAAAGTAATCATATCAATACATAAGAAATAAGTAAGCAAATCTGAGGATCTCAGTATTTCTGCATTCCAGATGCTGGAACCAGTACTTTTCAGTCCCTTTCCTCCTCACCTTAGTTTGAAGATGGAAAACAAAGTTCCTAAGGATGGGCAGCAGAATGAAACACTATGCCAAGTTAACACTTGCTTACACAATTTCACATTGCTGCTTGGCAAGTCTCCACAAGATGAATCAATTTTATATAAGCTACAGACAGTTTTCATGGAGTATGTGAATAATCTTGAGAAAGACAACACTAAAGTACAATATACATATCTAACACAATGGAGAAGAGTAAGCTTGAAACAGTTATCTATTAAACCTTTTAAAGTTCCTGAGTAAGAGTAAATATTTTTTTGTAGGCTTCCTCTTACACAAGGTATTCAAAATGCTTTAACTTTCAGGAAAGTACACAAGTAGTCAACCCAAGTGAAAGGTTAGGGGATTATTCACATTAGTTGTACAGTTTCCTGGTGAAAAGCATATACCTGTACATTCTCTACCGTATTTTCACTTCTGGCATTTCAATGCACAACAATCCCCTGAATACCACACTACAAAATTCATTAAAAGATGCAGTTAGTTCGTTAAAAACACATCAAAAAATAAAATTGCTTCTTGTCCTTTCTCTTACCATTGAAACAGGTAAGCAATACAGCAAATGTATGCAAGTTTACTGCTGCTGCTTGAAGGTTAGAATGGAAGAAACAAATTGCACATCTCGACAGAGATGATACTTGGGTAAACTGATGGCAGGATGAAGAAGAGGGAAATGAAACTCTCAATGATCTGACAGAAGGGGAACAAACAGAAGCCTTCACAAGTCAGGATTTAGCGTGAAGAAGTCAATTATACATATCCTGGAAGAGCTGATACTTCAGTAAGCTTCAGAAAATAAGAAACACAACTTTGTCTTAAGATTGAAGGGTGAGTATCTGCAACTAAAGCCTATGTATGTGACTGAAAGATACTAGCATAGCTCCCCATCTTATCCTGCAACTGTTTGTCAGTTTTGATGAAGCTATGATTCCTCACCACAGGGGAAGGGGGGAGAACACCACCAATAATTATATTCCTCTGATGTGGTTGCTTTCCACTTTTACATATGCAGTAGCACCTGTGTCAGCACTAGTAGTAGCAGCATCTAAGACACCTGGTGGCAGCAATGCCATAGACTTAACCTATGCTTGAAGAGACATCCTCAGGGAGTCTCCTTGTAACAGAAAAGGCATCAGAACTGAAGTTTGTGCTTGCTTGCACCAACTTCTAGCATCATTAAACACAACTGACCTGTAACTAGTCACAATTATTCGGTTCTTCCGGGTCTTCAGCTAGAAAAAAGAAATTTGGCCAAATCCTCAAGTTTCCAGGATCCCATAATTCACGAGAACATTCAGAACAAGACTACTGCTAACATTGCTAGTGCTGTACAAGAAGCAGGCAGAAACAAGTAACTAGAACATGCAAAACCAAAGATGCTTTTTAAAAAAAGGAACTTAGGAACACTGAGCTCACTAACTTGGTGAGACACAAAGCGATCCTGCCTCATTTCCTCACACTGAGCAAATGCCAGAAGTGGGATCAGAAGTGTAAGGAGTATGCAAATACAACATGCATTATGAACACGGCAGCAGCAACACTTTTGTTTCTCTGCAGGACAACAGTAGATCAGAATGTTTCCTCTCTATGTAAGGTCACAAGTAATCTTAAAGTACAACTCCCAATAACAAAGTTTATCTTTTGTTACAGTAGCACTGCAGGAATTTTTATTTTCAGCAATGACAAAGATTATTATGCTGCTCCACTAGTGCACTTCAGTATCATCCGCAATACTAGATGGAAGGCTCATCCCCAGTGCTCAGAGATGGACAGATGCAAACATGCTGCGTAGAGACTGTGGCAGCCAGCTACACCTCAAGTGCCTCTCTAAAAGATAAAAGCAGAGAAGAGAACCTGTAGAACTCCAAAAGGGCTAGTCTGTCTGGCTGACAGGCTTCCAAAGAATTCAGCCAGTGTAATTTTTAGGTTTCCACTTAAATTTTAAGACGCATGAATATGATGTAACTGGCAGTAAAGCACTTCACTTTTCCCAGGAAAATCAAACATCTGCAAAATTGTACCGCCTATCTCTATCAGATTACTAGTTTGTTTTCCAGAGCTGTGTTGTGTTTGAATACACACATTATCACAAGTCTATACTACTCCTCTCTGCACTCTCTCACATCAGCACAGTCATAGGCGAAGCAACTAGGCCAAACTGTAGAACTGAACCAAATTCCACTTCCCCAGAAAACAATGACTAAGACTAATCAGTACATTGAATAATCCCACAATTTCCGTTGGGAAACATACACTCTTCCGAATACAGCCATGAAAACTGCATTGCAGCTTCAGAGTAAATTAAGAACTATTCTCATATTCTAACAAATCAATTGTATATTTTATGTTGCTCTCCACACAACCAGTAAGAGAAAAATTGTAAACATTAGATATGAAACCCATGGCTTAGATATGACCTCTTCTGGAATCTCTCAGGTCCTCAAGAGTCTGGTCTAAGAATGGCAAGCAACTGTTTAAGCTTCAGTCATTTCTATACCAGGGTTGTTCTAGGCAGCGTTTGCGTTTCCTTACACAGAAGTCTGGAAAAAAAAATGGCTAAAAGCTTTATTCAATTTATTCATCCTGAGAGGCTGAACATAAGAGACAGCAATCAAAATGCTGGGCTATACAAAAATAAAGAGTTTTATAAGAGAGCTCATCTATTTATTTTCACTTTAAAATCACTGCTTGATCCATGGAAGATAAATGGGTAAGTTTGCTATCTGATAACAGTTCACAATAAGGCTTATGTTTATTACATATGGCTTATTACAGAATTGAATTACAGAATTGTTAGCTGAACTGAATTCTTGATGATCTATTAACCATCTGAACCATCTTGTCACTTGGCTCAGATGCCTCATTAAAAGTTTTGAGGCTCACGTCAATTCTCACTTTGCACTGAATTGATTGCTGTGTCTATGAGAGGGAAGGTACATCCAATCATCTCAGTTTAATTTTACTATGCAAATACAATTCTCCATTCAGGGGGTGACAATACTGCAGGAAAAAAAGCCTCCTCCACAATCCATTCTGGTTACCTTACAAATTTATTAACTCATTGCATCAAAACAGCAACTGTAGCTCTTTTATAGTCATACAGAAATGTGAAACAAAGAGTCCTTTTATGAGTAGGTACATGTCCAGAACATTAGTGTGAACCCTAAACCAATTCTGATAAAGGCAAACCAACTTAGAGAATCAAAAACATACTACAATTCTTCGTCCTATATACTTCACAAAGCTATTGGCAAAGAGATTTAGTTATAAATTGCATCAATATACTGGTTGGAAACCATACAGAAGTGTCAAGATGAGTCCAAAGATTTACTAATGATCAAAGTAGGAGGTACACAAGAACTAGTAATGTTCTTGTCCCTCTGACTAGTTCCCTTGCAAAAATCCCAGCATAAAGCCTAGAGACAATAAGCTTGTCTACGCAAGTATTTAAGCAGCAGTCCCCTGCACACATCTAGTTGTAAAATGAAATCACATCAGCCTACAGTACACATTAGCTTCAAGTTTACATACAACATCAGTACATATATTGCATATGCAGCCTAATTACACTAGAAGAGTTACTCTTCCCAGCTTTCCTTCTTCTTCTGCAAACACATCTAAAAAAAAAAAAAAGTGCTTCATTTAATTTACGAAGTTGTGGATTGCTATCAGTTATGGCAGGATGATATACGAAGTATAGGCCAAGTACTGGCAGCCAACAGAAAATCCTTACATAATCACTTGAGAACTCCATGCCAGACATCTCTCCTTCAGAGACAGATCTCTCATTCAGTGATCCTTCAGGGATTCATAATAAACCCCTCAAATAATTGCCAGGTGTTCTGCATGTTCTTGCAAGATAAGACAGAATCAAAAAGGGATCTCATATAGAGAAAAACTGAAGAGTTCCAGAAACAGTGAGTTTTATGGTGTGACCAAAATTTGTGTTCTAGATGAGTTCTCAGGAATACCTTGTGTAAATACTAGCATTAGTACTAGCATTTCACAACCATGAAAAGTCCTAAAACACACTGAAGGAGCACTATTTTATCTTTTTAAGCCTCACTGCATCAATGATGCAGTCTTCCTGTGATCTACCAGGATGCCCATCTTCATCTCAGGCTTCTCGTGAAGGGAAGAAGTAATAATTTGTCCATGCCCACCTGACAAGTTGACTTATGAAATCAGGTTCTTGCATCACTTGCATGTTTATTGTAGACTTTCACAATGATACCATATCCATTAGAGAGACCTATGTTTACAACTGACACCATACAAGATGTCCATCTAAAAAGCTACTCAAAGTCAGAAACATTGCAGACAATATCAAATGTACCACTGATATGTACACTTAAAAATATGCACATTATCATTCAGAGCAAGGAATGTGAGCAAAGTTGAGTCAAGTGAAAGAAAACAGTCAAGTGTTTAGCAGTAGGCAAACGGTAGGAAGAACAACTAAGAATACTGACACGATGAAGTATACTCTGCATCCAGAAGCACAGTTTAGTTTACAGTTAACCCTGAATAATTTTATGAGTTAAAATATAAGAGAAAACAGTGTAATTGAAAGGCAGCTGGAGGGACCAGTCAGCTCCTATTATCTAAAGCAAATACAGGCTACAATACATAAAAACAGCCAGTGTTTTGCAGGACAGTAAATCAAGGTAGTAATATACGTGCCTTGGACATAAAAGAACTGTCTTTAATAAAGTTGAAAAAAAACCTAAGTGTTGAACTGACCTGCAAGAAAAGGCTTTGACAAGTAAAGTTTTGCGTAAACCAGCTGAGATTAAAGATTATCAACAGAGAAATCTCCAAGGTGATTCAAAGCAGACAGCTATGGAAAAGTGCAAGAGGAAGTTTAGGATGAATTTAGGGACTATACATGGTAGTACTGCCATTGTCAAGGCTGTTCCGTATTAAACGAAGGCTTTTTCTGAACAATATTACTGGGAATATCCTGCATTGTCAGAAGACCAACCATGACCTAGAAGACCTCAGATACTCACCACAACAGATCTATGAATGAGCTATTCAGACTTTTAGAGCTTATCCAAAGAGTCTGTACTTTAGTCACATACTGTCTGTCCTTGGTCTGGTGCCACTTTATTTCAATTGTTTGAACTGGAACACTTGAAGGAATTTTCTGAAGACAAGCTATAATGCCTGAGGATGTCATGGTCCAAAGGGCCTACCTTAAATGGGTCATTACAACCTGTAAATTGAAAATAAGAAAGCCTGTTTACCTCCTACTTTGTCACACTGAAGAACTCTACCTGCAGTTCAAAATTAATTTTACTTGTGAACTAAAGAGCATCATCCAAAAAAAAAGTTAAAAATATTCAAATACTCTTCCCCTACAGTGACATAGCTGATGTTCTGTGCATTATATACCAAAATTAATTATTAATCAACTTTAACATTTAAAGAAGTTTCCTTAGCCAAAAAGTTATCTGAAAACATTTTTAGCACCATGGCTCTGTCTGAAACACATTCCTATGTGTTCAGCAAGTCTGCATACAGAAGAAGCCATGAAAGCTGGAATTTAAATGAAAGTAGTTTGTCAGAAAAGCTGCACAAGTGTTCTGGTACTGCATCCCTTGCTTCAGCAGCAATAACTACATTGCTGTGGGGATAAGAGTGGGTAAGTTGATCTGAGACATTCCATATTTCTGTTTAAATTTCTTGCCCTACCACACAACCCCAAACAACATCCCAGTAAAACGTTTTTAATTAAGCTAAAGACAGTATCATAAAGATACTAGACACTCAGAGCTGGTTTTAGTCTCAAATCCACTAGTTACTACTTTAACAAGTACACAGACTTACTCTTGCTAGAAAGGTCAGTCAAGAATTATCTTTCCCCACTCTTGAGACAACCAAGGCTACACAAGACCCCTTTTTCACAAGCAGAGACAGGATCCAGATAGATATCTGTTGAGAGATCTAATAGAGCAGACATATTCATTTTCAGAACAAGAGCCTTCTGTCCAAGTACCAGGCAACAGGATGTGATTAGAAGCAGTACAAAGTCCATTTAAGCAGCAGTCTGGAAGCACTTGAGAATCAATTCTTTTGCCCCTCCCACATTTTGTTCAATTAACTCAGAAATAACACAAGTGCCAAGATAAACTTTCCAATCAAAATTCTAATGTTTGAATGCTTAGTATCTAGAGATATTGATGAGAACTCAACAATTCCTTCTGAAGAATTTCAGGCAGCTTTGCGTATTTTCTTTTTTCTTGAAGATCCTACCACTAGAACATAAAATAATTTTTCCACAGGATGGCTATGATTCAAATAGAGACCTCAGTACTTTCAGTAGACAGCTGTGTGAAACAGTCTCTTGGGAATCAAATTCTAAAACCTGTTTTGCCAGGGGATCACATAGTGGAAGTGTCACTAGATAGTTCTAAATTCTCGAAACAAAAAAAAATTAAGACGGTTTTCTTGTTACCACCACAGGGGTTTGTGCTTAGAACTTCAAGTTTCTCAGTCTGCGCCACAGAATTCAATTCTTACAAAAGAGGCAGAGAGGGATGATAACTCCTCGTATCCACTCCTCATTTTCTATTAATTTCCCAAAAGCAAGGGTCAAGCATAACCACCTGCTGCTGCAGCACCTCAGAAATACTTGAAATAGGCTTCAGTACCCAGCAATAATATTTAAGTACAGAGTAGCAAGTTTTAAAACTCAAAATTTATGATTAACCACACCAGCATCGATACTTAACAACCTGCAAGTATGAAAGAGGAACAAGATCAACAGGCCGTCCAATAAGCAGGAGCTGGACAGGTGAATCATACTCTCAGAGTTAGTCCTTTCTTCAAAGCTGTTTGAAGGCTGAAAAATTTACGAACAGGCTTCTTCAAAATGAGTTGCAACATATCTGCCCATCAAAACCAGACATTCTCCCTTGTGATTTCACTTTGCAAGTAATAAAATCCAGACTGAACTGCAAACAAAGAACTGCAGTTCCCCCCTTGCTTGCTCTTGCCCTGAGCATTTTGGCTACAGAGGCTGCTAACTTTCTGATGCTATTTTAATCTCTCCTATGCTTCCAACACATTGCTTCTCATAGAAACTTTCTTGTAATTTGCTATTTCAAAGTATGTTTTCTTAGATAGACGTGGTCCATATTTAGTCACCTTCTGTTGAAGGTTCACATAACCAATAAGCTTGGCTCTGCATCTACAGAGCAAATTAACACTCAATACAAACCAAACTGAGATAGCCTGAGCACTTTCAACATACTAAATTGCTGACTCAGTCCAAACGACTCCATTTCAGAATTAGTCACACATATAAGGCTGTAAGGTTGAAACTGAAATTTGTGCCAATATGAACTTTTCTTATCTCAACTGACTTCAGTATGTTTGCATCTAAATAAGGACTTCACAAGCGATTTGTGGGCAGTGATCAGCTTTGTAAAAATAGGATTCTTTCCTCCAAAATTCATGTTCTTTCTAAAGATTGACAGCAGAATGGGATGGTATCGTAAGCAAGAACATTGTGAAGTCTTAAGATCGCAGAAAACACTATAGCTAGAAGTATCCTGAATTACCTAAATATGAAGGAACAATTTCGAGGTAATCCAAGGGATAACTGCCTTTTCCTATTATAACCTCCTGCCAACGCTTCCTTCTAAAGCACTTTCAAGTTTCCACTTCCCAGGAGGGGCAAACTACATTAAACATAGCACAGACCTGGCTCTGAGTCAATTAAAAAGGAATTCCCATACAATGTGCTAGATACTAAACACTAGAACAAAACTAAAAGCAGTCAAGAACTACTCTGATTGTAGCTATGTTTAGATTTTTACACTTGTTCCATTTACACACATTTCTTTGGACTTTTACTTTTCCCCTCCCTCTGCACAATCATGACTACTATGATAAAATAAAAAAAAACCCAAACAACACACAAACATTTCTCTAACTCTGCAGTCCGTATAGCAACAATGCTTGCTGGTGGCCCTATTTCACTTAAACTCTGAAAGTCAAGAGTCCAGCCTGATGTGAGAAATCCAAAAAGTATTTAAGAGGCCCAACTGTAAACATAAAAACTCCTGTATTTTAAAATGCATTAGACAGAAAAGGATAAAGATAATTGCCGAATCTAGTAAATACATATATATTCTGTTCCATCCATATCATTTCTCCCCTCAAGGCTTGTGGGAAAGCAGACAGATTGACAAGTGCATTTGCTTTTAAAATAACTTTTTTAATTACTTTGTAAGATCTGAATTCACTATAATTAAAGCCATTTGAGCAGTATATTTTCACAGATGTTTGCATTAGACTAACTACAACATACCGGAACCAAAGCTAGTTCTCCATCAGTGGAACGCTGAGGTTAATAGCTGGCAGAGACTGCTGCTTCTACAAAAATAGAGGCTGCTGTTCCACAAAAGATTTTCTACTTAAACTCCCATTCCTATTCCTCCAGAAAAACTTACGTCCTGATGAAGCAAGCCATTTCTGAGGATATTAAACTTCACTAGCTTAAACAGCTGCAACACAAACAAGGGAACTGAATTATATTGTACAACCTTCTACCTTGCATTTCCTATCCTGAGGGTTTGACTTGCATGTGCTGTACAAAAAAGTAATTACACATTCATAAAACAAAGCCAACATGCACTGTAAGTAAGTTGAACAAACTCCTTCATATGGCATCATACAGATGCGAACACAGACTACAGGTAGTCTAGAACACAGATCAAGTCTTCAGAGTTTAAAACAAGATACAGTTTCCAAGTAAGTCTGATCTAGAAAGTATCACTTATTTTAAAGCTTTATTATCCGAAAACTATTTATTTAGGAATACTTCCTCAGCCTAAAGACAACCCACTTATCTCAACACTGCTTTCAAGACCCTGCTTCACAACTCTGAAGTGCAAAAGCTTCAGGCACCAATGGATGCAACAAAGCAAGCACTTCTCTGAAGCATCTGCACCATCTTGGATGAAGCTTCTTAAACAATTAAGCTCAAGACAGACACTTGGCTTGAAAACTTGCAGCCCACGTGGTTAAGGTACACATCAACTGGACAACTGAAAGCAAGATCTTATGACAGGAATCAAACTTAAGCAGTGCTACCTAACGTATTAGTCCCATGTGCCCTGGTGAAGAATTTAGAAGTAGATGACCACTATGTAAATATACAGCATTACCAACACATTTCTTCCAAAGACAGCTTGCAAAATTACTGACCATTACAGATCCAAACTCCAAGAAAGTTACATACTTGCACTATAGAGCTGACTTCTCTATCTGCTTGATTGATTGTGCAGTCACTGAGTTCAGTAAGCAGCTTCCTAACACTGTATTAGTGAACTGTATTCACACTGTCAAGACAAAAGACCTGCTTGACATTCATGTTAAGCACATGCATCACCTGCACTACACTAACTTAGAGTATTACAACAATATATACTTCTCAGTTCCAGACTCTCCGACAGAAACTCTTATCATTTCACTACAGTCCAAGTTAAAACCAAAAGGTTTCACAGCATTAGACAAAATTTACTTCAAGAGCATTTCCAGTGACCGATGAGGATAGAGCTCATCTGGAAAGATACAAGTTGTCCCTTAGATTAGAGTCAGCAGCTCTGCTGAAGGAATTCAGCCCATCATGAACATGAAAGACAAATATGCCAATTTTCATACTTTCCAAAGAAGCAAAATACGTATCAACTTGCACATTATGACAACCAATTTGTGGTAATGAAAAGAAATTCAGTAATATACAGCTTAATAATTTTAATCATCAGTTTGGGCATTGTCATCAAGTCTTGCACTGAACACTCAAACATTAATTTGTTGTGGTGGGATTTTTGCCTGCAATGCCCAGATATGCAAGCAAGGTGTTCCTTCACGTCACTTCACCCAAAGAAGTCCCCCAAACAACTTCTCTTTTGCAACTTCATCTCACTGCTACTGTAACACTTGGATTTTTACTTACTCACCATGAGAGCATAGTCTTCTAATGTTTTTAGAATACAGTTACTGAAAAGAGCTAACAGCAACTATTGCTCCATTTGCAGATCCTTTTCTGAATAAAATCAGAAAACTATTAGTGCTCTACAGGTTGTGTTTTCTAAAGCACAACACTCAAAATGTAACATGAGGCTCAGTCTTTTGAACTACTGTTTAGTAACTCCAAAAGGTGTTTCTATCCAAAGCTCTACAGCTGCAACATCCAAATTAGATCCGCAAGTAATTCAGTGGATAAGTTCACTTCTTAGGAGAAGATAAGAGGAAACAGCAAGATGGGAGACTAGACAATACACATCATCTCCTTGACCCTTGGGATCAAAGGAAACCATACTTCACATCCACAACCTATAACAGCACAATAACCTAATACTGGCCCTCATCAGTAACAACTATGGAAAGTAGCTGCAGTGCCCAAGTCTACTGGTAAACCTTCTTCTCACCTTAAGTTTCTTCTGTACCGCTTCCTTCAGGGAAAGTGGCATACTTGTCATAGAATGACCAACCGGGTCCCTAGACTTAGCTTATACAACATCATTAATGCTGGTCAGACATTGAATTAGAAGCCAAGATACAAGACAGATGAAAACAAGACTCCTCATCCAAGAAAACTTTCTTCCCCATAGACACTACAGCAGGAATCATGTAGAAACACTGGAGAAAAAAAAACCTATGGCAAATATTTCAATAGGAATAGTAAAAAAAGAAATCAGATGTGCTACTAATTGGAGTCTCCAAGTTATACCATCACCAGTCATAGCCCTATTAGATACTCTGGGCTAATGTGGGCATGTGGCTAGATACAAATAGCCTCTGTGCTTCCACCATTCAGGAAGAACTAAAAACCAAATAACAGAATAGCTACAGATGCTTACAAAAAAGTAAAACTATACTGATAAAAAGGCAAATCAATTCAGCTCAGTTTCCCCAATAAGACAGTCGACCCCTCTTATCTTTGATGAATGTGTCCCAAGATGTGATAAAGTGCATAGCACCACGACCCTTGATCTCTGCTTGACAGAAGTTGTCATTCAAGGCTGAAGATATTTTGTTATCCTACCATGTTTAACAGACTGTTCAAAACCCACAAAAAACAGCCAGGCTAACAGCTATACTTGCTATTTTCAAGAGCACACGCTGATGACTCCTAGACCCTCAAACTGTAAACCTGACACTAAACTAGAAAATGGCCATTCAGATGAGGTTCTAAATGAAATATTTCCTAGTGCTTTGACACCAAAGCAAGACCACACACCAATACATGGCTGAAAAATTACCAACATTTGTCAGAACATGACCTATCCCAGACAACTTATTTATAGACAGTTAGAGAACAGGGAGAACTGAAGTCCATCATGATTCTGAAGCAAGGAAGTTGCAGACTTTTTAAAATATATTTCCATAAGCACCATCAACACATCAACAAAAAGCATGCTCTCAGTTATCATCTAGACCAACCATGTGAAATCAAACACAACAGAAGTTTTCACTGAATAACACATGCAATTCAAAGGCCACAAAATCCTCATTAAAAGTCTCCAGAACAGCTTCAGCCTCCCTAACTCCCACTAGACTCCCTAGATGTCTAGAGCTGCAAATCACCTGTTTCATACTGGCTGCAAGGGCTTCTATCACACAGGCACAGCATTAGTAAGTTCTAAGAGCCAAAAGAAAACCATTTCTAAAACACAACATACCTGTAAGCAAAAGTGAGATCTATGTAGATAAAGCAACTCAACCAGACAATGTTTGAGAGTTTTGTTTTGGTTGGGTTTTGGGGCATGTTTTTTTTTTTTTTTTTNCCTGCAGAGACCAGGAGCTAACAGTGTGGTTAATCCCATTTATTGTTCCATTGTATAAAAGTGTTAACCATAGACATTAAAAATGCCTCAAGTATCCCTATGAACTAGAAACCTTTTTAGAGCAACAGACACAACTCTTCAAGGTTTGAGAAGAAGGTGGTTCACTAGAAGATGGCCACTTTCCCCAGGGTTGTTTTTGGGGGGGCTTTTTTTAGCTTAAGCCTATAGTTATTGCAAATTTTTGTTTTATTTCTAATTCCATTTCAGTCCTATACACTGCAGTCTTCACTAGTCAAGACCTACAACCTCGTTTTACATTATTTTTTTGCAGAGAAGCTATTTTAAGTTAATGACCATGCCCATTCTGCCATTGAGGTGCGGGGTTTTTTTCAGTCATGTACTTAGCACTCAAGTTTGGTTTTTTTTAATGGCACTCTGTTTCACATTATGCTCAGCAGCCCACGCAACACACTGCATTTTGCAACCAAATAGCCAACGGTCATTGGCAGACTTCCACCACCACCCCCCTTTCTCAATATTATTGGAATAAATCAAGGCTCATTTGCACGTGGATGGCAGCAAAAACCCTCTGCAACCTGCAAAGTCAAGTTAACCCGCTTAATTATCAGTGTCAAGTAGATTTATTATAAATCTCATTACACTTGATTCACTGATAGCTAGATCACCTCAGGTATCTCAGCTTTTTTGCTAGAAATCCGTATTGAAACGCAGACTGAGGATTATCAAATGGCCAAAAGAACACTGGCTAATAGTCTGGATAAATGTTCTTACCTAATAAAACAACAAAAGGAAAGGAGACAATTACAAAATTTCAGAGCAATCCTTTTAACTACTTGAGGAACACCATAAGTAAAATCAAGCACCAGCAGATGAAACATTATCATCAGTATAAGAGGACTTCTGTAATAATCTAGAAGAATTATAACTTCACCTGAAAAAGGAGTTTGCATTTAAGTGACTCAACTTCATTTCTGCTTCTTTCAATGAGTCTTAAACTGTTTCATAGTAGAGCTTTATTTCAAGTTAAAGTAATGCTTACAGCCCTCTAAACTAACAATTTGGTCATCAACTTATGATGCCAGTGACTCCTGATAAACTCACAGCTGTTGGGCTGAGTATTTATACATGAAACAACTGACGTATTTCCATCTGGTCTTCATGACAAGAGGATGACTATATAGAATGGCAAATCACTACTGCTTCCAAACAAAACTCAGGGAAGAGGAAAGGGAAACTGCTGAGTTGGACTGCCCTTGACCCATGACACAAACAGACAACTCAGCTGTCACTTATGTTTTGGTCATTTGAGAAGCAGCAAAAAGTGTATCTGAAATGAGACACCCTATTCAGCTGAAGCTCAATCTAGTCCATGGATTTTTTTCCCTTCCTGGAAAGAGATTTGGCTTGAGAAGGGGGAAGGGAGAAGGCAAGAATATAAGGCAAATTCCCAAGAGAACTGTAAGCACATTTCCATGTATAAGATTGATTTACCAGCTGGAAAATCTAAGTTTGGAAGAATGCAGCTCCAGAAGTCAAAATTTAGATGCAAGTTTTAACCATGCCCATTATTCTGTTACATAGGGGAGCTGAACATAGACACAGACAGAAAATCTGCTTCGTTCCAGAGTGCAGGGGAGGGGGGGATCCTTGTTTTGCCAGATGGCTTATACAGGGACAACAGAAGGATTCAGGAAGGCCAAAGTTAGAAAATAAAGAAAAAAAAAATCTACATTGGCAATGACTGATAAAGCGTTTTGTTGGGGGGAGAGGAATGAAAATACTTCCTGAACAGGTAAGAAACAAGAACAATTACCATTCCCACACAGGAACAAGAAAAACAAAAGATACCATTTCCCTGCATATTATTGCCAGAGAAGATAAGGACAGAAGTCAAAGGGAAAGTGGAAAATAGTTTTCTACATCGTCAACCAACTCATTCTTTCCATTCTAAATTCCAATGCCAACTTCCTCAGATTTCATACCCCTAAGTGACAAAATATACTTAAAACATCACTGCTTACAGCTTGCTGCTTTTTAACTGCACTTATCCACACCAAACTAGTTAACATACATACCAGTTGAGTCATTACCTGGTATTTATCAGTGATTTTCGATAAAAGAGTTGTGCTCCTTCAAATTTTACAAGTTTACCCAAACCATGTGGTTTATTGCAAAAAGTTACCAAGATCAGAAGTTGAGCAACGTATACTCTTGGATGTGATACAAGAGTAAAATCGCACAACACAAGCATACTTTAGAAATTCAGTACTATCTTATAAACTACCACATTAGAAGCCACAACTGTTTTCTGACAGAGGTCAAACCACTGAAGAACTGTAGTGAAGCAAACCTTCAGTTAAACAATTCAGAACACCAACCAGCAATCTGCAATAACAGTAAATAACAGAGCCTACCACAAGAAGAATTTAGGGAATTATTTTGCTGATGTTGAAAGTACAGCTAGCTGCTTTAGCACAGCTGATCCTGGCTTAGTCTTTTGATTAGCCCAACCTAATCTAAAGCTATTTCAGCTTTCTTCACAAAACTAAACCCTTTCTTTCATTCACCATTTGAGATAGTTTCTGTTTTCATTACCATTTATTTCATATGTGAAAAGAAGGGCTACCAGACCTCTTGCAGATTCTTCTGAATCAGTTTATCAGCAACCTCTGATTCAAAATCCTATCACTTACATGTTACAGAATCCAAGGATGCTTTCTCCCAGATGCCAAGGAATAATGGGATTTTACAGTATTGGTTTATCAAGCAGAAACCATTTATAGCATAGGTACATTAGGAGTTTTCCTAACATCTCTACATTTGGGGCAGTAATACTCTGCAAAGTTTTTCTCACTCCTGTTCAACTCAACACTTTAGAGCTCTTCATCTATGTATTTTTGAAAACAGAACAAGAAAGTCTTCGGAAACTGATAGCCATCTACCACTAACTAGGCCACAGATGCTGGTTTGGGATAGATGTCACCCCAGTTCCAAAAAAAAAAAAAAAACAAAACTCTTTTAAGCACCTAAATTATGGTCACAAAGTTTTACCTTAGAGACAAAATGTGCAACTTTACAACCTATTACAAAATTCTAAAAAACCCACAACAAATAGCAACAAGATGTCCATCATTACTGGCTGCTGCCCTTAGACAGCTCAAAGTCAATACATGCACAAAATTACTTTACATGTTCGTGTAAGTTACACAGATCCACAAGTCTGTAAAAAACTGAGAAACTGAGGTATGTCAACAGTAGGTAGCTTATTCAATAAGTATTACTAAATTAAGAATACAAAGGGGGGTACTTCAGCAAAAAGCAGTGAAGAAATCCACAAACTTTAGTACAAGTATTATATTAATGATACTTGCATGAATTAGCCATTCATAGCAATGGGAATTTGCAGAATCAATTCACTATTTTAAATTTGCGTGGTCCTAAAGCTTTAAAATTCATGTCCCGTACATCCTACGAAACAAGGTTTTTTGCTATTTCTCACCTTTGTCTTGTAAATGCCTTTTCAACTCTCAAAGTTCCTTAGAAGAAATCACTTAAGTCAACAGTAATGACAGATTTAAGAGTCTCCAACACCAGTAAATCAAACTTCAATTCTGCTTAGTTCTCTGGGATTCACCTACTTTTGAGAAGTAACATTTCATACTGGATGGAAGAAAAACATTTTTTTTGAACCCTCATCCCAAGATATAGGCAAGACAACTGGCTATTTTTCTTATTTGAAGTAAGTGCTATCATATACATTTAGTCACGTTCAGCACTGATACGCTCTAATTTGTGCTGTATTACTGTCATGGCACTTTTTTTTTTTTTAACCTCATCATACACACACACACAGTTCCACAACAAGCCCTATATCCCACTTGATGCATCTATGCAAACACCCCGGAAACTCTAGGGACAGCAACTATAAGAATAATCACCAGTCTGTCAAAAAAGCAAAAAAAGGAAGTGAACAGTAGAAGATATTAAGCTATTTTAGTATAACCTGACAATAGCAAGTTTTGCTTTACAGGCATACTACCTGAATAAATCAAGGAACTTATTTCAACAAAATTGTTTTCATTACGAACATCCAGATAGAAGGGAGAAGTTACAAATGACAGGACCATTCTTAAATAGTTGCATCACAATCTAAAGCAACTGGAAAGATTTGTTCTCCTACACAGACAGAAAAAAAACAAAGAGACACCGCAGTCCCTAAATGGGATGTTAACTACTTGTATTTGTTCTGTTCTTTACTTCAAGCACAAATACAACTCAAACCAAAATTCCCTGGGATCTTTTCACTTTCTGCAAACACAAGATGACTGCAACTTGAAAGGCCAAAATTCCTTGTTCTTCTTCCTCAGATTTCTCAGAGCTGTTTTTTCTTTGTTGCCACAACCACTGAAAAGCACTGAACATTCAAACAGGTAGTCTACAAAACCAAAGGGAGTACATAAAAAAAAAATAAAAATACATGCATGTTTTCCTAGAGGAAACTTGAGCATTAAAGACAGGGGTTTTTAATGACACATCTTCAGGTATACACCACGCACAATCTATTCATGTACTACAGCATTTTAGTCCTCACCAGCAACCCAGAGCCTCTTCACTTTTTTTCTGTTGTTAATGTTGCTGAGGGTAAATACTAAACCTCTCAGATACGTTCAGGCTTGTATAATGAGATCAGCGAAAGATATCACACCATCACCTGAACTGGCTCACAGTTGCCATCAAGAGGCAAAAAAAAAATAAAATAAAAATCAAATAATCAAATTCAAGTTCCTTGTACAATTCCCCCTGCCCTCAGGTATAGACAACCTGAAATGCATTCTGCTTTTGAGCTGCTTTTCTGCAGAAAAGAGTTCAAGCTGCACACAAAGGAAGTAGAGCGAACCACAGAAAAAACATTCTAAAACTAAACTTAAAAGTCTTATTTTTGTATCAGAGATTTCTGCAGTTTCTCCATTTTCAGCACACTGTTCCTGGCAAACCTAACAACTCACTAAGCCCCAAACCATGACAAATCCAAATAAAAATGATGCCCTCAAAGGTCATTCTACATACTGTCAATCTCTACTTGTCCACATGCAGAGAGGGCAATATGAAACAAAAAAAATTCAATCACTTTTCAGACAGTATTTCTTACTGTGGGAAGTTTGTCTGAATGGACTGCTTCTCAAGAACTCTTCAATTCAAGTTTAGTCTCATTTATTGTATTTTTCCTTCAGGAGGACTCAAAGGCTCTGTGTCCAAATTGACTATCGCAAACCAGAACACATTCAGTTAGCATCTTGCATTTTTATATAGATACACAACTTGCATTTCCCAAATTAAAAAGTGTACTGTAAGCAGCTGAATAAAGAGACAAACCAAGAATAGTTTTATGTTGGAAAATATCTGTAAGAATAAAATACTTGCTTAAAAGAAGCAGTTTGAAAACAGACATGGTAACATTTGCACCATTTAAGCAAAAGCTGCTAACAGTTCAGAAATTGCCATTAACAGATGCATATTACATAAGGATCTGTAAATCTGTGTACGCTTAAGATAATCAGCCTGGATTGCCAAAGCTTTTAATAGCAATATTTTGGGTTATTTTTTGTGTGTCATTAGTCTTTGCCAAGATAGAAGTAGTCAAAATACATTCAGACTGGGGTCATAAACTCACCAGCAACAGTCAGCAAAGTAGAAACAAGTCACAGGGTTCCTCTAAGAGAATAAAATGTCCAAGGAAAACTGGGTAACTGGAGAGTCTTAAACTATCATGAGACTATATTAACTGGCCAAAACCAGATAAAATGCACATAATTGTTGGTATCAGCTTTATACTATCTTCTATTTAGCTCAGCATTCCTACATAGCTTTTTCAGATTTACCCCAATTACAGAGATCAGTTTTCCTGTTCTTTTCAAATTCTTTTAAGTGGTGGCAATAATCTCTCAATCACTTAATTGAGTTTTTTCCATTTGTAGCTTTTTGCTTTCTGTTCCTAGCCCCAAACCTGCTATCAGAATCCACTATCTTCAACTACTGATGCAACTAAGTTTGGAATGGCTGAAAGCACCCAGATGAAAAAGATGATCCAAAGCAGCTAAACAGAAACAAAGCTTCTCCCTCATATAAAGGGTCTAACAAAGCTTATTTTCCACAGCATCTGCTGTCCTAAAGCAGAAAAATAGCTGCTCAGTGGATAGCTTTCAAAAGTTTCTATCAATGACTGCTTATTAACAGAGGCAATAGGATCCGAACCATTCTGAACTATGGCTCAAAATATAGCATCCACAACTCAAGTTATCGGAGTTGCCAAAGCTTCCTCTTTGTTTTGATCTTACTGGTAACATGCTAAAAGGAGTCCTGCTAACCACTCATGAAATTAGATGACTTGAAAATCACTACAGTGATCTTGCCCTGAGAACAGATACTCCAGAGAATTGCTGCTCAAACTATTACCAATAGATGAATGGCATCATTTCAGAATCATATTCTTGGGCACACTGAGTACCAAAAGAAATGGCATCCCCTACATTAAAACACAGAACCCTGGACAATGCATTAGTTCCAGCATCACTGACACTTCAAAGCTCATAGATATTTTAGTTACAAGATAGATGGCCATCAAGTATAAACATACTTTTTGCAGGATCTCTAAACTAAGAATCCAGGTAGCAATCCCAAAGATTCTGCTTAGACCTAAAATGATAAATCCAAGCTTGGCAAGTTTGCCTCCCTGAGCGATTTAGAGTGAGTTAGCCTTGTAAAAATTGCTTACTGCTTTACACTAATATTAATATTTAAACAGATTCTAAAAGAGAAAAAAAAAAAACAACACAAGTATATTTTTTAGCAGGTTGCAGTTTCCTCAAATACAAACTAAGAGCATGTTTAGTTGCTTGTAAGCCATGCAAAAGTAACACAGAGTGCTGCAAGGAATTACCCAGGGAAATCTGGAAGTGCTTTAGAATTATCTGGGTATGTGCAATGCACCTGTCATGACCAGGTGAAAAGTTCAGAATACATTTGAGAACTGAATCTGAATTCTTCTGGTCACTATATTCCATGCCAGCTATTTTACTCTGGCCTACTAGAAAAAAAAAAAAAGAAAAAAAAAGATGACTTGGCAATATCTGCAATGATCTTGTAAGGATCTCTTTTTGGGTTAAGAGGACAGCATCACATAGCATAGAACATCATTAACACAAAGTTTATCCTTTCCTGCATGGAGTTAAGGAGTATTCTGCAGGTTGTGCTCATAAGACAAGAAGTGAGCAATCTCCCCTTTCCCAAGGATGACCTCAAGCGAGCCACAGATTCGATCCTAATCACCTCTTCACTTCCCCTGGCTCTCCCAAGGGGAATAATGAGGGCAACCAAAACCACACATTGAGAAGTGCTGGTATGACAATTTCTAAATATGCTGAGGAAGGTGGAAGTAAGGTAGAAAGAAGGATACCTGTAGTATCTTGACCAGAGACATCTGAACACTGTTTAAGTTTCAGTGCATAGCCTGAATCATTCTCAATTCAGCAAGAAGAAAGTCATGGGGACTGTATGCAGATTCCACAAAAATACTTATGAAGCCAGTATAGAAATGTGTCTCATTTGTTAGGACAAGAATTTTAACACCATGTTTGAAAATATTTTCAGATGCCTCATGTTAGGTAAAAGTCTTTAACTACTCTGAGATTTTCAAGCAGCACTACAAATTGAGCTATTTAGAACAGAAATTGTTGCAAGTATACTGGAAGAGCGTTTTTCCAGACATGGTGTACACATGCCATGATCAAGTTAAAACCATGGAATCATTATCTAAAGAGTTGAAAACAGTAACTTTCTACCATCTGCTATTAAAAAAAACCACACATGCTCTGCCAAGAGAGTCTTATGCCCTGCTGCAGAAGCACTGCAAACTTGCATGATTTATTCTTTTTCTTATAACCCAAATGTTACAGCCATTATGTCTGCATCTCCATTTTTCATAAGTTAATAACTCTCAAGACTAAGAAAAGCTTGAAAATGTGAACTTAGAAACTGAAACAGAATACTCAACTTTCATGTCAACTCAATCATGATTTGGAAGAACCAATTTAGTGATCTCAAAAGAAAAAAAGGTTGCTAATCTTTACAGGAAACAAGAGTTTCTGAAGAGGTGCATGACAGGAAGCATCAAGGCTGGCACTGCTTAGCACAAACTTTGTGACATGCAGTACGGAGAACCTAGGTGACAGTCAGAGACATGCTGTTTAACAAGCTGCTGGTATGAAACAAAAAAACAATGACAAAATAAGAAAGAGAACATGTGGCCCGGAGGGATGTTACCAACGAGAAGGAACTGAATCTACACTGCATCCATGGAGACTACCTCAAACCAGGACATTTTATTACTCTGCCAGACAGCTCTCAAAGGACTCTATACAGGATGTCTCCAGGGAGTTTTATCAGGTGGGTTTTTTCCTCCCCTTTCAAAGAAAGATTATAGTCCTGATAACTTTAGAGGGCTAAGGAAAAGTTAGTTATGAAGTTCAGCATTTTTATTTTAAACCACAACAGCCCAAAACAAATCTCATTTAAGAGATTTAATTCTGCAGCTCTCAAACTCACCCAAACTGACAAATAAGAACCTGTTTATTTCCATAAGAAATGCTGCATTTTCAGAATGTACTTATCCGATTATATTTATTGCCTTACAACCAGCCAATTACAAATTGAACCACAGCCATCTCCAAAAGTGATATCCCTTTGAGGTAAGATTATTTTCCTAAGTAGAAGTCTCCTAACAGCTGCAGCTCCAGAATGTACTTTAAAGCTCCCTTCTCTCTTTCAGGGTCACCTTTGTAAAGTCTGAGGGAGCCTGACCACTGTTTATACTTCTGCAGGTAATTAGTCTGGCTCCTTACCAATGTCATTTATCAAGTTGTCAATTGTATCAATTACAGCACAAACACTCAGGAATATGGCCAGGGTTTTGTTGGTTAGCTAAAGGAGAAATTTTCACATCAGAGATCTGAAGCCAGTAAGTACCAGTAACTTGTTCTACCCTATGACATGGAAACCTCCAGAAAATTTAAACGTTACTGCACAAAACTTCAAGCTCCCTATGCACGCACACTTGAAAATCCAGTGTAAACTGAAAGTGTTATAAACCAATTACACACTTATGATTTTACAGCTTTTTGCTTTCACTATTTTGGACTTGTAGAGCTGAGAACAGAAAAGGAGCTGATAAGGACAGACTGATGTTCACAGAGATTGCCACATACCTTTATTAGTCTACATTTGTGACAAATACGCATCTGATTCAGAAGGAATCATGACCAGGAGGCAAACTGCTGCTGTTACAGTGGCTGTAGCCACATATAGTTATGCTCCCAGACTAGTAGAGCTACGTTAAACACTGATGTCAAGTACAGGATAGGCATAGGAGTCACCATACTGGATTAGACTTGTGCTTGATCTGCTTCAGCAGAAGTTTTATAAAATATATTTTAAAAAATATTCAGAACTAAACCACAGCTACAGCTTTCAAAGAATGTGTTTTTTTCAGGATGCTATTTCCCCAGAACTAGCGAAATGTAATCATTTTCCAATAGCACTTAACAGACAGATGAATTCCAGGTCCACACTCCTCAGCTTCCTCTCACTGCACAAAGATTTTGATCTCTTTTTTCACTTTGCTTTAATGCAGCTATACAATTGTGCATCAGAGCTAGCATCTTTGCAGTCAGGCCTCCTAGTGAGCAATATGAAACCAGCTTTAAAAAAAGACTACAGGATGCCACAGTTATGTGTTACAAGACCTTTTTTGGTTGTCAGCCTTGAACGTGCAGCTTCTGAAATGTTCCCAGCTCAGCCAGTCCAGAAAGCAAAGAGATTTTTAAGAATTATACTTTGACTTCAGTAAGCTGATATTTATCACGGTGAGCCTGCAGTGGAGTCTATACTCCAGAGTATAGAAACTACATTCTATTGTGTCTGCTGACCTAAAGAATCAGTACTAAATGAAGTTTTAAGTCTACGACATAAAGTTAGGTACAGTTAAATCTGAAGTGTCAATAAAAATGAGGATATACATCATATCCAAGCAACTTCCTGTGTTGTAAGTTATAAGTTAACTTCTATACATTGTTACACTCAAAAATACTGACATATGGAAGTGTTATTTAGCACCTCACTATTTCCTGTAATAAAGTGACAACCAGTTGCATTATCAGTTTTACCAGGGTGCACTACAGAATCTCGTGGTTCACATTCGGTTACAGCATTATATTTGTTCTCAACTTTTTTCATTGCTACTGCCTGTATGAAGAAAAATCCATTTTTAAGTCGGAGTATTTGTACACTTGGTCTATAGTTTAACAGTCTGCAACAGAATGGCATAGGTGTAACCTACACTAGTTTATTACTCAGAAGATTTAAAACTAAAGGTAACCAAATTCACATTCAGCTTCCCCTCAAAGTAGTAACAAGTACAACATACTCTTCTTGCACCACTTCCACATCTCAAACTCATTCCTTACCCCCAGAAGCTCTACCTCGCTTAGAGACAGCCCTCAAACTTTTCTCCTTCAGCAGCTCACATTAAGCACAATAACCTAACACTGCACTGATGCCAGAGTAAGACTGACCAAGTGACACATCAGCAAGAAGATGCATTCTTTAACTGTAATTGCTGACTGACCAACCTGCCCTTTCTGTCAAAGAAATACAAAGGACAGGAGTGATACAGCACGTACCAGACAAGCAGTACAGTTCTCCAATGCACACAGCTTATCAGGAATGCATTTTCAACTAATGAAAATATCTTTCTAATAACAGTTTCTAAATCATGCTTCCTTTAAGAGGAGACACTGTCCAAATGAAAGGAGGTAAGTCTTCAAATGCCCAACAATACACAGCATAAAAGAGAGCCCAATTTACCTTCCATATCATCAAGTGCACTTTCATATTTGAAGAGTTACTAATTCAAGTGACAGAACACAGAGGAGTAATTCTAGACACAAGATTTTGCAGTCTAACAAGTGACTGCACCACCCTGTATTGTTCTGTGAACCAGAAGTTAAATGACAGTCTTGATTTAAAACCAACTCGAACTGAAGCAGGGACTCACAAGATGACACATTACTCCCAAGATTTGGCTTTTACAGTCAACTATTGAGTCTTGCTACCTTTGGCATAAGTGTATTACTTCACATAGGTAAACTTAATGCAACAAGAAAAATCACATTTTAGCCATGTTACCTGAACTGTACAGAGGTGACAGAAGACTCACTGCTTAGAAATCTAATTCAAAAGAATAACCAGTAACATGATTGTACGGGAAGAGTTATTTTAAATTAAAATAGAAAACAGTGGCAGTAACCACTTTTGGCAACTTCCACCTACTTAAAGACCATTAAAACAGTAACCCTAACTATTACTTCACTCAGTTTATGAGATGTGCTAATGACAACAGCAGGAGGCACACTTGACTGTGAATAACTAGAGTTGAGATGAATATATACAATGGGAATAAAAGTATTTGAAGGCTAACACTACACGAACAATTTCCTTGCAGTAACTGAAGCTGAGGACTAAGCAGTTGCTGCTGAGCTCTTAACAGCTCCACTATGCTCACAGCAGGGCAGATATTTCACATTTAAATACCTGCATCCAATATTTAAACTAGGTTCAGTTATAATTTGCTTCATATAGACAGGCCACAAAGTAAGCTAGGATAGTCCATCAGTCACACCTTTGTTAGGATGTTGTTACACATCTATAAGCAACCTTGAAATAATCAATTCCTTCAAATCAAATCTTCCCATCTTCCACAGATCAAGAAAAAACAGTCTTGGCCAGGACCTCCCATGCTATAGATACTAACACCACCATTAGGTCACCCATGGAATTTCAGCTCTTTCTCCTATTTCCTCCACAGTTCAGTACATCAAGCATAAGGGGCATTACAACACAGTTCCAGCGCCTTCTTAAGGATGTGGAGCAATATTCTCCACAGTATCATCAACAGCTTGGGAACCCAAGACGCATTTGATAAACAGCGCCCGAACTCCCTTTGAAAGGAAGCATACTGATGTTCTCGTATTTTACACTTTATCATTACAGAGTGCATACTTAAAAATGAGGTACAGTTGCATTATTCAGCATTAAAAAGTCATTCTGCCAGAGACCAATGTCTTCTGTGCTGTCCTTGATCCACAAGATTCCTACTACAGAATTTGCTCCAAAATTTAAATGCTGTAGTTTAACTGAGATGAGAGCAGCTGACATCTTGCCTCCTTCCGAACAGCAGAGATTTTAAAGAAACTGAAGCATTCGAGGTATGCTAGAAAAGTCTTAAAGACCATATGCCCGATGACTCTGCAAAAGTACAAACTGTTCTCACCCCATTCTGTTATATATCTTGCAAGCAAGAACTGCGATACACCTTTAACAACTTTGGACAAACCAGGAGAGGAACAACTTAGTCTGCACAATCATGCTAAGCAGCCTCATTCCAGCAGCACTACAGTAGCACTGTTGAGAAGACTCTAGAAGAGGCTGGACACCTAGCATGAATACAGAGAAGAAAAGCTCTTCTATTGCTAAGGAACGTTATTTCAAGACAATTAAAAGTAACCATCAGTTAGTTATGGTTCTTGTAATATAGCATGGAAGAAAAATCATTCATGTTTCTCTAATAAAATAATCATGTTTTGAAGGTTCAATCAATCCTAAAACCATGGCATTCTGGAAAACCAACGGTACCTAGGTTTCAGTCCATCCTTCTGAATCCAGATTGTATTTCGATACAAATCATATATAATGAGTATCACTAACCTGTCAACAATTGTACTTTCCTAGATAAAAGAGGACGTACCCATCATACCAAAAAATACCAAGTTCCTCCTTTTATTTCTAGACACAAACAATAAAACAGGACTTAATCTTAAAATATTCTAACTGTAGAGTCTAGCTTCTTTAGCAAATATTTTTAAACAGAACAACTATGAAATGTATGTCCTTGTTTCAAACTTGTCATTTTGTATGCAGTCTCCCGAAGACAGGAAAGCCACAGCCTTCAGAATAGGTTTAACCCACGAGAAATTCCTGTAATGTAGTTAACCTCCAAGAAAGACATCAAATATTTCCCCCTTACAAATATTTTCATTCATACTTTTTGCAATCTGTCATTTTAAATACTACATATTAAACTCTTCAATCAATTGAAAGCTCAGCAACATGTCCTTTATAAATCAGCTTCTTTAATAAAAGTACATTAAAGAAGGTGCTTCTTTCGACAGTTTGTCCACATGGTACTGATGATAATTAAGACACTTCAACAGACAGAATGTTAGTGAAAAGTGACTGATGTCAGGCTGACACTAGTTTCTGATCAGTAAGTCAAGTGTGAAGATTAAAACAGATTTCAGGGGTTAAAGTCAAGGAACTCCAAAATTGCAAAAACTAAAATTTCAAATAAAAGTCACAGTTTTCGTGGATTATTAATCTCCTTTCAGTTCAAACTGCATGTGAAAAGCTTAAACAGAGCCCAACACTAGTTCATTTCACTTTTTTAATTTAAAATTAATGCTCAAAGGACTGCCACGGCAAGTAAATAGCTAGTATGGAGGAGTGGGGCATGCGTATGGGTCACAAAGAAAACTGGAAGCTTACTTTCACAGTCAGTAAGTGTACAATAACGGCAATAACATAATCAACCAAGATACTTGTAGAATGCTTGAGCAATCATCCAAAAGCAAACATGAATACAAATCAAGAGATCTCTTCATAAATTCTCTCCGTTTGACTGAAACAGATATAAAATTGCTTTTGAGTTTTGATGCAGTCACTGCAATCAATCATTTGTGAGCAGCTAACTGCTTAAAAATCACTCAAAGACTTCTGGGATTTTGACTCAATGCTCTTTGTCTGCCCTAAATTAGATGGGAACACACAATAAAGCCATACTACATGAAGCCCTCTATAAAACACACCAAAACCCAACACTAAAAAGCAAGCACTATCCTTTTAACAAACTAGTACACCAGGTACTTAGAGTTCCTGGTACTCCAAGCTCTTCCCACTTTTAAGGCTGTTGCACAGTAACCTGCACCTTGGTTATACAAGCTCTGACTCGTATGGAAGTAAAGGTGCTCTTGCCATTGTTAGACTGGGCTTCTAGAGAACTCTGGCTCTGCTCAGGCCAGAAACTTGGTAGAAGCATAGTGTCTTAGTCCAGTTTAATCCACCAGTCATTTGGAAAGGTTAAACTTCAGGGGTTTGGGGTTTTTTTTCCAAAGGCTTCAGAAAGGCAGTAATTACTTTCTTCCTTTCCTTGTGCCTGTTATGAAGTGTGAACCCTAGAACTTCAAATGAAATGTGTATATTCTAGGGTTACCTTCTACAAGAGTCCACTGCCAAAAACATACGAAATGTCTGCAAAATTAACATTTTAATATTTTTTTCTAAGCAAAATACCTAAACTAATTTTGCAAAATTAAGGCTAACTCAAATTGACATTCACTTACACATTTTCCCTCAGTCTCCCTGAAGCTGTGTATGAATATTTTTACAATCCTCCAAGCTACCTTTTGGAGGCGTAAAATACAAGACACTATAAAAAGCAGAACTGTAGTACATTTTCTGATGATAAAGCTAAAAAATTCTTCAGAGAACAGAGTATTTAAAAGAATTAACGGGCAAAGTGCACCTTTCTTCCAAAGGAGGGCCTCAGGTAAGGTCTGCAGTTCCCTGCCTGAATAAAGCAGACCTCAAGTCGATGGATTTTACCTCCTTCAAGCACACAGCCTAGCACCTGGGAGAGTGACTGTGCTTTGGCAATTCACAACTTTTATTTTTTTTACCTGCAGCTCGCACCAGGCGACTTCCACAGTGGTATCCGTATCCAGTCCTTTATACACAGTTTTGAAAGAGCCTCTTCCAATCTCGATGTCAAACTTCAGGAAGCGGCCATCTGGGGAGATGCCCACTGCCTTGGTCTCAAGCTCTTCAATGTCTTCCTGCTGTGTTCTCCGCTCCTCAAATTCTCGGCTGGCAGCTGACGCACTGCCAGCCGCACTGGTGGGGGGTAGCGCGGTTGCCTCATCCTCCTCCTCCTTGGGCAGCAGCGGGGCGGCATCCTTCGGGGCAGGGGGCTCCTGAGCAGACTGTTCTTCGAGGGGAAGCGGGGCAGGCGGCGGCGGCTGCTGCAGCAGCGAGGGGGCCTGGGCGGCGCTGACAGGGATGCAAGAGGTCCGGCTGACAGACTCGGGAGGAGAGACCAACGGAGTGGCGCTGCCTCCCGAGACGGGGGCCGAGGGAGCTGCAGGCTGCAAACTGGGTAGCTCCAAGGCCGTAGCGTTGGAGTCGCAGATCACGCTACGGCGGAAGAAGCGGTGCTCGGTAGCTGCCGCCCCTCGGCTGTCCTTGTCCATGGTGTGGCGGCGGCGCCGGTACTCCTCACTACGGCCTCCACTCCCGGCTCCGCCGCCTGCTCCACCGGACCCGGAGGCTCCGTGGTCGGCGGCAGCGGCTCCCAGCTTCTCCCCGATGGAGCTGTCCGAGCTGGAACCGTTCTTGGGCGGCGGCGGCGGGGGAGCCAGGAAGCGAGGAGCCGGAGTGCCGCCGTCTGCGGCGCCCCCCGACATCATGCCCCGGGGGATCGCTGCTAGGGCGAGGCGGCGGCGGAGAGCGGGGCGGGGGGAGGCG
>VZSZ01001072.1:1216724-1242828 GCA_013398815.1 Ibidorhyncha struthersii
GCGCCCGCCCGCGATGGGGTAAGCGGCTCGCCCCCTCCCATACCCCGCAGCCGGGGAGAGGTGGCAGCTCCCGTCGTGCACCGCGCCGCGCGCGGAGCATCACGGGAGCTGTAGTTTTCGTCTGCGGGCGGGCGCCTGGCCTCGGCGGGCCGAGGGCGGCCCGTGGCTTCCCCCCGGGGAAGGAAGGGCGGAGGCTCCCAGCATGGGCAGGGGACCGATGCGCTGTGGGGGGAAGCGAGGCTGCCCCGCGACTCCTGCTCTTGCCAAAGCAGGGCGGCGGCGGGGCGCGCTGCCGCCCCCTCCTCCGCCCGCCCGGCCCTCAGGGCGGCCTGGGCCGCAGGAGGTGCGAAAGGCGCTGAGTCGCCTCCCGTTGCTTGTTTCTTCAAGTCCTACGTTACACCTATTTAATGTATTAAGTGTTTAAACTCGTGTTCTCACACAGCCTTTAAAATTCTTTCAAATTGTGAGCAACGATAACTCCGTGTGCGTGAGTACTTTATGAACAAGTCAGGGTTTGGGTTTTTTGTCAGTTCAGGTCATCCGAAAGCAGTATTAATTGGCCAGGCAACCTAAAATGCAAATAACTTGCATGTAAATGCGTCCTCTCCATTATTTAAAAGAAACGGGATTTGCAGCCTTTGCCCTGAAAGTGATGGCTATCCCACCGCCATTTCAGTCAGGACTGCGGCCGCTGCAATTGAATCAATGCTGCGCAGCAGCCAGGGGAGCAGCGAGAGCCCATGCGAATGCTGACACAAATCGGGAACTTTCAGGTTAACAAAGCATTGGCACACACGAGTCATCTAGTTTATTTATGTCATGTTCCTCTTTTGTATTAATAAACCAAAACCAAGCACTTTCCTTCTTACAAGAGCAGTCTTTTGAAGTCAACGGGAATGTACTGAAGGAGGAGTGAATGATTTGGTACCATGCCTTTCAGGCAACTACAAATCAAAAATTATGTTAAGGAAAAAAAAAATCAGAAGATTTCCCTATGTAAATAATATGTTCCCAGCAAACACACTGGCATTTCAAATACTTTTCGAAAAGTTACTTTTAAACCAGCAGTATAGAGGAAGTTGTGCATTGCTGATGTGAGGCCTTAACTCCTTCTGCACAACGTAACACAAATGGCCCTTTCAGACCTCCACAGCCCCCAGCCACAAAATCCCAATCCGAGCAATTCCTCACATATAAAATTTGATACCACACATTAATCAGAATACCATTGCTTTCTGCATATCAGCTACTTTGTAACAGCAAATAAAACGATGATACAGTCTTTGCAAAAGGGACAAAATGTACTGTACAGCTCTTCAGTAAAGACTTCTGCATGGCTTACACCTTCTAGAGCTTGCCTTCACTGCAAAAGTTAATTTAGTTACTATAATTGTTAGCGTGCTGCTTGAACTGCATTGGCACAAGAGTAGAACTTTCCAAAACAGTGCTGAGCTAAATGGGGTAATTTCATTAGCAGCAAAGAGTGACTGGATCAAGACTGATTAACTCCTAACTCAATCTGCCACATCTCCACTGCACTGCCAGGTCCAACGGCACCAACAATTGACCACCAACATCTCCAATACCAAGCAGCATTCAGCTTCACTCAGGGCTTGGCTACAGGTATTTGGGCATCTCCAGACACCAGAATGAAGATTCATTTGTAGTATCAGCAGGCATATCTGTGCTAGCTTTACACTGTTAAGAGTAGTAGGACAAAGTTCCAGCAAGGGTTGGCAACCAAAGCCCCATTACCTACTCTGGTCTGTGCCGCTCCATCTTCACCACTGTTGTTGCCTTCTGGAGCTACATTAAAGCAGAGGTCTGCTTTCTTCCAAAGCCTGCGGCATTTTTGCTGCCCTTTGGACAGGATAAGTAGGAGTAGATAGGTAGCAAACCTTACTTCAGCTTGATGCCTGTTGTAAGTTCATGAGTATATACCCAAAATAATACAGGGATAAATCATTCCTTGTGGTGTAAGCCTACAGAGCTGTAGGTGAATTCCACTTGCATCATCAGTCATTTTTGGCAGGCAGCTCCCAGGTCTGCGCCCAGCCACGTACCATATGATCTACTGCAAAAGGTACATAGGCTGCAGCTGGGGAACCACCGCCCTGTGGTCTACACATGTGGTTTGAATCAGACCTTGCGTGTAGCCCTTCTCTTACTCAAGTGCCTTTCACCCATTGTTCTTAAATATATTTTCCCTTAGTTAATTAAGCAAAAGCTTTGCAAAAGAGACCTGCAGCCCAGCAGTGCATAGCCACAGGGGGGCTGAGGCAATTTTCTACTAAAAATTTGTGGTAATTATGTAAAAAAGCACCTCCCTGGTGTCTGATCCAGCACATTCCTTAGTACTCTTGAAATTCAAGGAGGTAAGTCCTCTGAGCCCGACGTGTTCAGTGCGAGGTCCCCCAAAGCCAGCTCTTCTCACTGGCTCCTCTTCTGGGCAGAGATAGGTATAGCAGTTATCTCGGTGGGGAAAAAAAAAAGCTAAGCAGCTGACCTGGAGGTGGGAATGATGGATTTTGTCTTCGTTGGCTCTGAAAATGAAGTGGAATGATATTGGCAATTATATTTTATGTGGGTGTTGTTTTAATTTTGTCATTCTAAAAAAAGACGAATGTAATAAAGAGTGTGGGCTTGCTTTCCCTTCAATTTTATTTCTTTTAATCTGTAAAACTGTTTAGGCTAAATGGAAAATTTCAGTATTGCAGCAAGATTTAATAAAGCATTAAAGTAAATTCTATATGTATTCTATGTTTAGAAACAAGTAATTAAAATAGTTTCGGTGCCAGAGCTCCTCAGCCAATTAAAAATATTTCTTTTGCCCGTTGCTGTAAGAAAAATCCACAGAAATAAGGAGTCTGACTATACTTGAGAAATTACAGGCAAAGCGACTTAAACGATCTTTTGATTAAATCCAAAGGGCTGACACTTGACATAGTAAAAAGATCCTCCTTCTGTCAAGCCTCTTTTAGTTACAGTCATCTTGCTTGGAACAGTAACAGTTTAAAAAATTACCCTGAATGAAGCGTGATTTTGAAGTTGACTGAATCAGAAACTTTTTTTCTGTTTTGCTTTCTCCAGTGAAATTTCATTGACTGTTGGCATTCATGACCTGCCCATGTGACAAAGTATTAATGTGAAACAGCTATTCTCTATTTTCTCTTATGCAATACATTATGCAATACAGAAGGCTATGCCATAATTTCAATGCATGTGATTTTATTCCATAACCTAAGTGCTTTTCAAAGCAAACTGTTCATCTTGGGTTTATTGCACATTACCAGGTCGCAGCTACAGTGCCATAGAACAACAGTGACTACCCAAATTTTTGTACCGCAGTTTCTTCTTTTTGCTTGACATTTCTCAAATCGAGGCTTCTACCACAGTGTTCATTTTTGTTTCTTAATGCTGGAAGTTAGTGAAACAAAGTGTTTCAAGATGACATGCTTGAGAAATGAGAGTATTTAATGTTCCAGATATTCTGTTTTGCTTTGGTTTTCCCCCCAGCAAATCAAATTTAATTGGAAACTTGTTCTAAAACCTTACATTTCTTTTATACTTTTATCTCTAGTGAGGTTTTGTACTTGCAAGTAGCTCTGGAGGTCAGGCTGATTACGAAATCATTGTAAACATCTCTAGGATCTATGGGCAGTTTAAGTCTTCAGACTCTGTAGTATGTGATCCATCAGATGGTGCTGGATGGTGAGTTCTGCCAAAACTTCTGAATGTGGATAGCATCTCCATGAGCAGGGACCATGGGAATTGAAAAAGAACAAGAACTCCAAGTCTTACAGGGCTCAAAACCAAACATCCCTCTTTGTGCTTTCCTGGCTTGCAGAGTCTGCTAGTTCTGCAGGAAGATAGGTCCACACCACGGCCAAGACACCTGAGCAAAGTATGAGCTCCAACTAAAGGACTAGTGAAAGAGGCAGCCAGACTGTAAAAGAAGGACTGAATTCAGAGACAATGAATTTGTGTGACATTTCTTATTACTTGAGAAAATGTCAACAACCTTGCACCATAAAACTGGAGCGTAGCATGTGCTTCTTCATCAGATTGAAACTTACGTTTCCCTTTCACCCACCCATCCACCCCCATCCTAGCTACTAGAATAGAAAGCATAACTCTTTTTCTTTCCCTACTTTCACGATTCTTTTGATAGATGCTAACTAATGTATCCTAGACACGTAAAAGTAAACCAGTGAGAGAACCAGCACAAGGCTGTATCACTGGTTTGTTGCCTGTGTTTTTTAATGACTGAAGTACATTTTTCAGTTATATTAGTAACCATTTTTAGTCTAAAGCTCGTTGTAGGCTGCACTGCTGGCTCCCGGTTGTTTGTATCTAATCAGATGTTGTATTTATTATTAGCATATCTATTTATCTATTACATTCTCCAAACATAAACCATTCAGTTGAAGTCAAACAACAGGAACATGATAAAAGGACATTTAGAATAACTCAAACACTGAATTATATCAGAGATGAGACTCGGTTATTGTTCATGCACTATTTCAAACTGTATGAAGCCATGATGGCAGGTGCTGTGCCAAATTCAGTGTCACCCCTATTAGGGGCAATGGAAAATCGTTGCTCACTTCATTCTTTGTGTCATCTTCATGGCTATTCTTGCAGCGTTTCTTTACACAAGAAGTTTGTGAAGCAGTCTAACAGCGAGTAAGTGTTTTGGAAGCATGAATATTTGCTGAAATCAGCATTGTGTTCTTCCTTTTTCTGTGTCTTTAGACATTGCTCAGGATGCCTCATTTATCTTTTTTCTCTCTAGGGCTTTAGGGAATTCTGCGCTTCACAGCAGTGTCATAACACTTCTAAAGCAAGCACAGAAGCAGGGGCACCGCTTTAATGAAGAGGAGCTGTTTGATGAAGGTGGGTGGAGGGAAGTGTGAAAAAGATGGTGATGCTGTGTTTGCGACTGAATCTGTTAGTGATGCTGTGCAGCAGTCAGCCTGCCCTGCTTGCTGTTCACCACTCCAAGCTGATGAAAATCAATCACTCTCACAGCAGGTCCAGTCCTGCTCCTCTCTACATCAAAGTACAAAAATAAAATACTACTCACTTCAGTCAAAGCAGGAGCAGGCTTATAGTCCAGCATAAAGAACTTCCTTGTGTCCTTCAAAAACACAGTCTGAGTCAAATGCAAAGCATTAGTCTGTTCCTATGTCATTTATCCCGGCTCCAGTACTGGAAGGTGCTTGTCGTTTCTGAAAGGTGTTGAGCATTCCTGAAGGATTATGAGTGCTCTCCATGGCCATTGATGGCAGGGAAAGCAGGGAAAGCGAGAGCACTCAGCCCCTCATGGCAGGGCTCAACACCTTGCAGAATCCAGCCCTTGATAATGCTGAAATGTCCGAAATGAATGTCCGAAAGAAAAAAGGAATATGTGGTCATTTGCCCAAAGGGAGCAATATAAATCTGGAGTGGCCTCCTCAGATCACTTCTCTCCTTGCAAAATACTTAGTGTGAGGCGTGATTGGCCTGTTGTGCACTTTACAGAGCTGTCCGCTTGCAGACTTAGTCAGCTGGCTCCTCTTGCAGTCTGTGGGGACCAGGAGTGAAGGCACAAAGTTGAAACGTCACACATTCTGGCAATCTGCAGCTGATGCATGGCCTGCCATAGTGGTTTGTCAGTAGTGAAAGTGTTTATTGACGATATAAGCACGCTGGTATTAAAAGTGACTTAAAACAAAGCTCCTTACCTGAATGACTTCTGCTACACATGTGCAAAGTTTTCACACTCATGTAGTTTCAGTGGTGTAATTACAGTCTAATGAAAAAATATCCAGTGTAAACAAGCTCTTGCGGACCATTGCCAGATGACACAGGTCAGAGCAGCTCTCATGTTGCTCAAATCTGTGTCCAAGGCTGGGCAGAGAATCAGGGAGCTGCAGCTGCCTTGCAGATAGCACTAGATCTTTTGCTGCACTTGATCTTAAGTGAAACGCTCCAGGGAATCTACTTCATGTTTATCAGAGATCTCAGGAGGCTGATGAGTGTCTTAACACTTCGTGTGAGAACGAGATCTGTGCGGATTTGAAAACTAATAAAAACAATAAAAGATCTCAGTGTCCTTTGTATCCATGTGATACTACCTAAATGCAGACAACCCTGATAGGTCTGTCACAAATTGCTGATGACTAACTCTATCGCAAAACACCAGCCTCTCCAAACTAATGAGGTACACAGGAACTCATCAAATAAAGCAGAATGGAAGTTCATAGTTGAACCACCTTTGAAATGTGACAAAAATGGTTTTAGAAGCATTTGGATGGGGCTTTGAGCAACCTAGTCTAGTGCAAGGTATCTCTTCCAGTGCTAACCATTCTATGATTCTATGATTCACATATATATGTATAACACTTGTATTTTAATGTCTTTCTCTGAGAAAGAGCTTGCCCAATTCATCTACCTGAGTGGTTCTGCAGTTTCAGTCCTGAAACATCAGTCTTTTAAATGATTTCTGGTTCATATTCTTGTTCTCTGAAAACAACTTCCCCTTCTTATACATCCCTCCACAAACTATTAACTGCCACTGATTGATAGCCGGAAAGCAAAAATGTTGCCTTGTGGGGACACAAGCAACATCACACTAAAGACCAGACTATGAAGTATAGTAGGAGTGATGTCTTTCTGCTCAGGCAGCTCCTGAACTGCCTTAGGTAGATAGGACAAAGCCTCAGGAAACAGATACGTTTAGATACAGCCATGACTTCAAAACTTTCAGCTGCGGAGAGATTAGGTAGACAGATCATCGACAGCAACACCAATATAAAGGACAAATTATTAAAACTTTTTGATGAGTCAGACTCATTTCCTGTCGTTTGCTCCACCCTCTTTGGGATGCAGTGCTTAACTTCTCCTGATGCCTGCAACCTGAACTGTTTACTCCCAGCGCCTTGTACCCCCGTCAGTAGCCTCTCCACTGTGGCTGGAGACAGGCACACAAATGTGCATTGTCAGGACCCAAATCTGCAAACACTTCAACTGGGAAACAGTACTTAGTCCTATGAACAGTCCCATTGACATTTTACATTACACACAGCAGTAAGTGTCTGAAGGATCAGGCTCTTAGTGATTATGTGATTACAGGTACAGCAGTTAAGATTCAAAACAGTGCAGGTCATGGAAATGCAAATCATTCTGGTCTGTCCTAAAGCAATAAAAATCCCCCAAATCAAACATCAGTACCTAAAATTAGATCCACAGTCAAGTGACAGAGGTTATACAACATTCATTACAAGGTTTGCCAGGATTTTCAAGCAGAAAAGACCCAGAAGGAAATATAGATCCACTCATTAGAACTTCTAATATCACAGTGAGTAAATTACTTTTTAAAAACATCTTGCGTTAGAGGGAATATATAATCTCAGGGGAACCAAACAGTCTCTGAGCAGCTTACACTTTTGGCAGCAGCCCAAGGTACGATGAGGCACAAATCACACAAATGTCTGAGTTTGTGTAAATTCTGTGCTCAACATCTGTATGAGCTTTCTTCCTAACTGTAAAAAAATCATAGCTGATGCTTTGTCTCTTTGCTTGAAATTCAAACATCAATATATGTTATCAGACACATCAGACAAATTATGGTTGTTCCTTGAATCTAAATCTTTTGTGTCCCCTCACTGTACTGAATATGTAACAACACGATAGATCATGTATTAACAGTCAATTGCAACATAAAACCAACAAAAAGGAGGATGATTACAATGCTGTGATGATTTCTTCTTTATGAAGTCATTATTTACCTCCTTAAAGGGCCTGAAGTTCTGTTAAAATTTAGGTATTATTACCATGCAGTTATTATCGAGGACTAGAAATGTGATTATTTGGGCACTATGACAGTCTGTAAATATTTAAAGCATTAAACCCCAGAGAGAGTTAATATAATACAGGAAAGTAACATTAGAACTACTAGGGTGAATTGTGGAATGGAAAAATAGAGAAGCTTGAATATATTTGAATGTAGAATAATCTCCCAGTAAGAAAGAGCTGATACTGCGTTATTTGACATTGTTTCAGTGACGATCCCAAAAGAGCATTCAAACTCTACTTGAGTTAAAACATGTAAGATCAGAGACACATTAGAACATGAAACCGGTTACTTTTGCAAACTGCTATAAACAGAGTCCATCACCCTGATACTAAGAGTAATGAGTTCATCATTGTCAGTAAATGGTATAGTTGGAAATATTTGGTTGAGAAAAAAGTCCACACTGGTTTACATCTCTTAATTTTCGCACCCTGAATATGGACACTTTCTTGGTCATCCACCCCTCCTGTTTCAAAACCAAGACATACACCCTCTTTACTGCCTGTAAAACTGGTAACACCTGTACACCATGCCAGGATATTAAGCTGTTCATATCATTTTATCAATGCTGTCGAGATCTTTGTACAGGAGAGAGAAGTAACCACCACTGTGGTGTGGTTTCTGACCTGCTTGTTAGCAGCTCAGCTATCTCAGCGGGCAGGTTCAGAGTTTTTAAAAACGCAAGCTGACAACAACATGCTCTAAATGTTGAACTAAGCAATTCCAGAGTGCCTATTTAGCTTACTGTCTTGATTCCTTTTTCTTTCAAGTTTGCTTGGTAAGAATGAAATATTTTGCCTTAAAAAAGCTGATCATAGACAGACAGATAGCACTTATCTAAACCTGTAGTACACAAGGCAGGCTCTACTTGTGCAGGGAACATTCTTAGTCTGGACACATGGTATTGGGAATGCGAGGATCCTAACATAATCCTAACTACTTTTGTTTGAGTCTCATTAAGCCAAAAATTATATATGGGAACTTTCCTTGTTTAATCCTCTGTTTCCACTCAGAACATTGCTCTGTGGATTTTGAGAACTTTAGGCTTGCTCAGGATCTGTAGATGTCCCGTATCCCTAAATGCTTCCCTCCAAAGGGACTTCTACACATCCAGGATTTTGAAAGGACCAACACAAAGCCCTTCAGAGAGAGGTACAGTGTTCCAGGTGCTATAGCAAGAGAAGGGCGGGAAGTTCAAACATGTCTGCCCAAGAAAAACATAGAAGAAAGGCAGTTCTCAAATTTCTAGGGCATTGTGAATTCAGGAGGAGGATGAAATACTGAAGCAGCAGGTGAAAAAAAAGAGGTTATTGAAACCCTTACAAAAGGTTTTGTATTTTTTTCCATTTAGAGAGTGTGAAAATAGAGCAAATAAACATCACCACTGACACTACGTTGTGGATGACATCTCTGTCAGAAGGACAGAAGGTTGCTGAAGGCAGACCACTGCACATTTTCATGATGTCCTCAGAAAGGAACAAGAAGAGCTTAGCTGAGCACACGTAACCCACATTTCCTCCAGCAGTGTCACTTTTTCGCTTCCAGTCTAAAAAGTATGCCTTTTTGTTCTTCACACTTACCAGCATCAAGTTGTCCCACTAACCCATTCAACCCCATCCCTTCTCCGTGGTCCTCAAGCAGCTCACATCTTATTCAGATTGTTGAGACACCCGGTACCTCTCTCTTAGCCATCTATGGAGTGTTTTCCTACCTGAATACTGGATTGCACAATGGGTATGATTGCTGCTTACCTAATGTTTGTTATAAAACCTGTGACAGCGTTTTATCCTCACTGCTCTACAAGAGGAAATAGCATTTCATTTGAAATGCTGTGCTGAGTGTCAACATGAGAGGTGTTTTAAAAGAGCTGAGAGTATGCTGTCAGGAAAATGTTTGCAGGCCTACCTTCCCTCCCACATCCAACTGTGTTGAAATAATCAAATGCTATACCACTTGTACTTGGGAAGAGGATGACTAACAGCAGCTAATTACTGCTCAGTCTGTTGCCCTCAGCAGCTATCGGTCTGAATCACACCTGCTGGCATGGAGGGGCACAGTTTGAAGTGCGGTGCTCTGGAGGCAACTTAATTTTCAGGGTCTCCCTTGGGAAACAGCAGCTGGAACAAGGACTCCGTATATTAAGATCCTATCACAGAGGCTGCTACCACTGTATCTGACTCAGCAGATGGCCTCAACACCCTGGCTCTGAGGCTGTCCAGGTCAGCCCTGACCTGCTGGAGGCCCTGGACCGGCCTATGTTGTACCACGTGGAAAGGAGAAGGTGGTACCTAATTTATTCCAGCTCCATTCCTCTGCAGCAGAGACTGAACCTAGCTCAGTGGTACTGGACATTAGTTTCTGCTTTCCTCCCAGTTTGCTGCTGCAGTAGCAAAGAGTTGGCAGAGGGCCTTCTGTATCATATTTGATCTGTTGACACTTGCAGCAGTGCTGGACGCTAACACTGTAGGAGTTTCCGTCTGGAGAAATATGGTAGCCCTTCCTGCCGCCTCATTCCACTCCCTATGGAAAACCTCCCCCTTGTTTTCCCAAATTCTAGGCCAAATAAAATATACCAAAATAACACTGGAGACAGAGAAGGAATCTCTTGCCTCAAACTTGGCCTCAGAGCAATACATGCAACCATTACTTGTCTCACAAGTGAAGTCACACGGGTGGAATCCAGGCAGGGTTTCATCAGCGGGGAGTGCAGGTTCACCCTGGCTCCTATGCAAACAGCTATGCCCCTTGTTTGTGGTGGCCAGAATGACCACTTTTGTCTGTTTTCATGCTAGGTTGAGTTCGTGAGAGTCCAGGCATTATACTCTTCAGCTGGCTAACTTAAAACTTTCTAGGAAAGAAGGGGCCAGAAGGTCTTGAACTGTGGTGGTGTAGCTGCCTGCTGGCCGATGCGCTGTGGCTTTTCACCGTTGCATGGAGAAGAGGCAGGAAAGCAATGCTTTAGAGATCCTGCCTCACTCTTAAAGCTTTTTATTACTTCAGGGATGTTCTCCTGAGTAATCACATAATTCCGCTGCACTCATATAATGTATTCAACATCTGACACATGAGCCAGAGGGTGGCTTTCTATAGCATAACCCGCCTCCCCCAAAAGCGACCATTATTGTCCTGCCTATGCAGAGCACAGCTCTTTTATAGGAATCCTCTTACATGTGGGGCAGCAAGGCCCAGTGCAGAGATGCTGCAGAGCATCCTTTCTTACTTACAGTTCCTCAGTGTCATTGCAGGCTCGAGCCATTACATCATCTCACCATCAAAGAAGCTGGGATTTGGCCCAGAGCTGATGATGTAGTATAGTACTGTTCTTTACTTAGAAGTAAGATAAGCATTACTATCAAGCTTCTGTCATCACTGTCTCACCTGGGGGACCTTTAATGCGTCATACTCCTGCAGTTACATTAATGGTATAGTCCCTTTAAGACAGACAGAGGGGGGTTCTCTGAAATGCAGTTTCTCCGCCTGTTTCTGCCGAGATGTGTGTTTGAAAAGCATATTACTAAGTAAAGCCCTGTTTAATTTACTTTATCTTATACGGACTTTCATCCCTGTGTGCAATCAGTGTCAAGACAATATATCTGGTGATAATGAATAGCCACATACTGTGTGCTGTAACTTCAGCTCTTTTTAGGGAGTTTTAATCTCGTCTCGATTTCCATCTGCCTTCTGTTCTGACAAAGGCCATATGGCTCTTTAGAGCCACCTATGCACTGGTTAGGTGGGATGCGGGTGTTTGAAGTAGCACTGTTGTTCTGAGGAAATTTCCATTGCAGGTATAGGCTGAGAACAGGGCTACCAGCTGGGTGTGGACACTTCTAGGATACATGAACTTAAAGGCCAAAAGGGATCATCACCACAGTCTGTGGAATGGCACCTGTTCTTTCACTCCCATGTGATAAGCCTAACTGGTTGAACCACATTGGAATCGTAGGGGTGTCCAGTATCTAAACAAAGTCCTGAGGATGCCCTCCTGCAATTTGTCTCCAACCCACCATGGGTGTTGTCAAGTCAGCTAGTACAGGCAGCAAGCTAATTTATATCAGGTGAAGTGCTCAGCCTCCAGTTTATCCTCCTTTCTCTTATGTTCCTCTCCTCATCTAGTACTGGTCTACTGTTTTCAGTAGATGCAAATTGCTTGTAAAAATGTATATGTCAAATTTGTTACCTCAGAGAGTTCTCCCTAGCGGTCTAGCAGCCTCTCAGTGGCAGTGTTATTTGGCAGATGTCCAGGAAAGAACTTCATGTCGCTAGCTAGACTTTCACACTTGATTAATATGCTCTCACCGTTATACGGAAACATTTAAGTGCTGATCATGAGACCCTTACTGGTGGATCTACCAGTTACAACAACCGCCTCTAGACCACAACAGTTCATGAAGTGTGGTCCGGGTATCTACAGAGACTTCAAGGTAACAATTGCATGAATGTTCATAGGATCATTGGTTAAGTAACAAGAAGAATAATGTTTTAAAAAAATCAAATAATAAATTGTGCACAGGGAATCCAGCACTACTCCACACTTCCTGCTACACAAGTCTTCCTTACCTAACTTCCTCCTCTGTGAATTCCAGGTTTCCTCAACTAATTCCTGACAAACAGCCTTGCTCTAGCTTTTGTATCCTATGCCCCACATTCTCTGGATTTTTTCTATAAATGTTATGGCTGAGATTTTTCACTTTTTTCTTTTTATCACATTCCCTTGCTCTTACACCCGGCTCCTCTTGGTTAACTGGTTCTCTGCCTCTGTCTGCCTTTCCATCCTGCCATCCCACCTTGGGTGTCATCACCACCTGCCCTCTCCCCTGAGCCTGCAAAGCCTCCATCAGTGGAGACCTTTAAGAAGAGGTTAGACACACGGTTACCAGAAATAGCATAAGTACAGTTCATTCTGCCTTCGGGCAGGAAACCAATTAAAGGACTTACTGAGGCCTCTTCCAGACCTGCATCTTTCTGATTCTATTATCCTTTGCATTAGTGGGAGAGCAGTAATGGAGCCACACTTCTTGGCACAAATGTTTCCAAGCGATTGTTATCTTGGACTCTTGGGCTTGCAGCCGGAGCTCCCCTTTTGGCTGTCTGCAGGGTAGCACAGGCTGCAGCTAGTGCCAGGGCTCAGGCTTGCAATTTCAGCTTCAGTGATGACTTAAACATCTGAGCTCCTTCTCTCCACAAAGTTATCAAATTAATTTCATTTTCAGTCATTCTATGTTTTCCAGGTATGACAACTGCAGATACTTCTTAGTATAATAGGGGTCTTCCCCGTGAACTTCCCTGTTAGTCATCAGCTATTCCCTCCCACTTTCATTTCAGATCTTTTGAGGCAAACATCACTCTTGTGCACTAAAACCGTGCAACCCCTGCAGAGATCAGTTGGACTGAGGATACGCAACTGAGAATAGTTTCATTCGTTTTGCCGTGTTGAGTGGGTTTTTTCCTCATTGCCGTTCTTATTATATTTGTCTTTGTCTTTTCTGGTAATCCTGCAGGTAACGTAGGCAGCGTACAACACTCCACAGTACATCCTGCAACCATTTTGAGTATAACTACTCTTCCAGTTGGCAGCCAAATGTGCAGTCAGGTGTGCAGGCAGGATATGCCAGTTAAGGAATCCAGCCCTTCCGAAATTATTCGTTTTCTCTTGTATTAAATTCCTTGGTAAATAAGTTCATAAAAAGTAAAAAAACTGCTTTGCCACATGTAAAAACATTCCAGAATGAATACCCCATTATACCCATCCAGCTGCAAATTGCTGTTATCTGTTCAGAACAATTAGCCTATTCTATATCCTCTTAAAACCCGATACCAGTCCATCATCTTGGAGCCCGAAGTATAAAGCCATCCATTAACTTCCTTGTACTTTGGATCAACCCGTAAAAACAGCTGAGTGTTCCAGCATCCTTCGCAATAGGGTTGCTCATTATCAGCTATCAGCTTTTGTGCTAACAGTTCCACACTGAGTACAAAAAGAAGCCAAAGGGTTTGCCTGCAGTTTTCTATTATTTTAAGCACTCTGGACTGAACTTATATCAATATTGTTATTGGTGTACTTAAAATAATAGTCAAAAGAATAGATGACTGGAAAAAGGTGAGGCGGTGTGGGGAGGAGGAGGAAATGCCAATGCTGCTGGAAAAACATTTTTAAAAAAACCCAACAACCCAGTGTTTCAGTGAGGCAGGTTTCACAACAAGCGCCACTGACTTCTATGGAGTTGCTCCTAAATTGTGCTAAAAGAACTGGGGAGAGAGCAGAAATTTTATAGAGGTAGAAAACAGTTAAAGTATATAAAAATCCAAAATGGATCTTTGAAATAATCAGGAGAAGTTTTCAGAACTCTGGTATAAGCAGTCCAAAGCTCAGGAGGCTGTCAGGCTTGTGTAACACTCTGAAGTAAATCCACGCAGCTCACTGAGCAGGGAACTCACAAAAGGCATTTTCAAAACCAAATGTCTGACCACTGTAGAGTTCCCTTAGAAAATTAGGTTGTCCCTGTGCTATTGGCCAGTCTTTACTCATCTCTAAAGTACAACATGAGGTGTACTTGTGGGTCATAGCAATTAATTTATTTTCTTTTTGCCTATTCCTTGAAAGTACTTCTGGCTAGCCTTTAGTCTGAGTGGGAATTTGTAAGTGTAAAATATGATTTGTTTTTTTAGTTGTGCTCTGTTTTGTTTCCTTATGTTTCTTTTCTGTGGTTCAGTTTTCTAATTGTTTTTATTATCCATTGGATCTGGGGTATGCTAGAATACAGGAACACCTCAGATAGACGGATACATTTAGGCAGGGACAAAAAAAAAAAAAAAAAATCAACCTGAGAATAAAATCTTGTGATGTGACTGGAATTTCTCTTTTTTTCACCCCCATCAGTTCCAAAGAAAAGCTAATTGTTGTCACACCCTGCTCCAGACAGGAGACAGCACACAGCAGGCTGCTCATACCAACAAAGATGCTCCTCCGTCTCCCAGTGCTGTTGGTAGCACCATCCCTTTCTGGGTACAAAGTCCCTCTTCATGTCTACATTAGGGCTATTGAGAGGTAAATTGCAACTTTCTTTTTCAGGTAAGGGCTGGTGGAAGGACACACTGTCCTTCTGCCCCTGCTGCTGCTCATAGCAGGGCATGCTGGCCTTCTAAGAAGCCAGCAGAAGCAGCCAGTCCAGCTCTGTAATGAAAAATACACAGGTGCTGGGAATTCACCTGAGAGCATGGGTCCCAGATGAGAGATGCACGTAGAGAGGAGCAGATACAATGCTTTCATAGGGGATGGACACAGAGACCCGTCCAGCAGTCCAACACAAAGGCAGACCTTCCCCTAGGGCATCCAACAGGCACTTCTGCCTGGGCAGAAGCACAACAGGGAATTTTTCCTATTTGATGGGTTGAATTGTTCCTTTCCTTTGATTCATTATGGTGGAAAAAGCTTAAACTGAGATGCTTTCAGGGGAGTGTCTGTGGTGTTCATTATCATAAGACGGCAGGAGGCAAGACTGTCCTGTTATGGTAAAGAGTAGGAACTTCCTTCTGTCAGCATCACTCCATCCAAGCTGCTTGTAAAGCTATTCCACTTTCTTCCCTCCCTTTTCTCCTTCCTGCCAGCAGCCCTCAGGAATGAGGGCAAACATCTGGTTGTGATGTTTCTAATCAGGGAACAGGTAGTGAAGGCTCAGGGTCTCTGTCTGCAGGTGACTAGAATAAAATACCAGTTTCTAAGGATAGTGTTTTCTTTCAGATGGCTGGTCCCGTCTGACAGGGAAAATTTGTAAACCAGCTTTCAAGGAAGAACTGATCCTGAAACAGTAACTCTACTGTAAAGCAAGGGGAAAAAAAGTGAGTCAGGATGCAGTTTGATAGCTATAAATAGTGGATTTTGGAAGTCCTGTTTGAGGCATCTCTAAACAAGATGGTTACCTTAACGCATAATCTCCAATACGCTTTGCTTTTACTATGGATTATATACTGGGAAAGACTATCATTCTCCTTTACCTGTTTAGGTCATGGTGACCTTGTAACTCCTACACGATGGGCAGTCACAGATGCCTGATATAATCAGGTATCATGGTCAGCATTTCCACAAGACTGGTGATATTTGTGAGAAATGCTTTTGTTATCATATTTCTTGGCTTCCACAGTCCAGGATTTTTTGTAAAACATATAACAAAACAAACTGCCCTTCATATTAGTTAGTGGGCAGTAAAAAAAGAATTATTTTCCTTTGGGAGCAATTTTTTTCTAGCATAATGATAGATTTCACTAGGAAAAAATTCTGTTTATTCCAAAATAAACTGTTTGCATTCTAAGCCATTTCCGTGGGTTTCTATCTATTATAATCTAATCAGAACTATTTTTAGAACACCAGTGAATAATATTATTAGACAGCACTGATCTCTGAGACAATCTGAGACTCCCAGTCGAGTTTCTGCTAGGAAAGCGTGTCATAAAAAGCACCATCACAAATTTGCCCCTTTGTTGCAGAGGCTGCCAGACAGATCAAGGACTTAGAGGGCCTGCCATTTGAAGTCTCTTCAGTTTGAAGATGTACTGTCAGGGATCAGTATGGAGAAGGCCTTTGTTCTGCTGCTGGAGTCAGTGTTTGTAGATGAAAGGAGAAAGCCTGCGCCTGGGCCATCAACCTGACACTTTTCAAGACATGAAATTCACTTTAGAACTAAGCATGGGATGGTGGACTGAAAAATAACATATATTTATTTTTCCTTTGCTTACTACCTTGAGGAGCATCCCAATCATTTTGTAAAGCAATACTGATACATAATTAACCTACTGGAATGGAGGATTTACAGTACAAAGAGCAAACATTTGAAATTGCACAAGCACGGTTGCAGAGTGAAAAGTTCTGGGGCTACGCTGTAGTCACTGGGGATGTTTCTATTACCTTCAGTGTGTTTCTATCACATCCTTAAAACTTCTGAAGCACAGGTATTTGACCACCTGTCACTAAGATCCATGTCACAGAACCATCACCCTAGCTGACTTTTTTTTTTTATTTATTTATTTATTTATTTTAACATGAGCATAGGTGTGATGTTGTGTCATATTTGTTGAGCAACCACTTTGGATCCCAGATGAAATACACTGGGTAAGACAGTGGAAAGGGGAAACTTTTTTAAAGCCACAGAGTTGATTTTAGTTTTATAATGTCTTTGACACCTTGTATTTATGCAATAGAAAATCCTTTTTAAATGCACTTTCGTTTGTAACACTGAAAAATTGAGTATGAAAAGAGGAGAAAGGGTGGCTCACTGTAAGCCTTCAGCTTCTGTTGTTAGATTCTCAACGCTCCTGGCCGTCTCACTTTACCCATCATCCAGAGCTCACATATACTCCTGCCAAGGAGGGACTGACTTTATGCTGTATCCTCTGTCCAAAGATCTTTGAGCACCTAATGAAATTCACCACCTGATTATTTACTGTATACACAAAGAGCATTTTGCTCACCATTGCAACTCAGCCGCCTCTGTGATGAAAGACAGTTTTAGGCAGAGAGCACGTATTACCTTGGGGATCTAAGCATAAAGTACTGAATATCATGTTCTTAATAAAACTAAGAGGGAATTTTAGAGAGAAATTAATTACCCATCAAGGATGTTATCTGGATAAGAGATATTTACAAAGAAAGTGATACAATATTTTAACTGACGCAATTATTTAAGTCCCTGGTTTCACTTTTAAGCTGAAAGCCACCACCATGTAAAACACTCTGCCTGCTAAATAACATGTCCGAGATTGGGTCAGAGGAGAGTACTGCCAACACTGTCTTCTAATATTTTTTGGAGAAAAGGGACTAACGCTGTCTACATTTTGAGTACCTCATAAGAAGAATTTGTGCCTGGAGAAATAGACATAATAAATGAGCATACTGATGTAATCCCAACAGCAGGTGTCTGCCACAAGGTCTCTGCTTTCTGCCAGAGGATCCAAGTCAGCTATGGATCCCCGACAAGCAAGGCTGGTATCAAGGGTAGCACTTTTTCCCCTTGTCTTCTATCTTGGCTCAACCAGGATGGACACACTGTCACTTGGAAATATCAATATTTTATTCATGCACATGCAGGGAAGGGTGAAGCTCGCTCCCGTTGCTTGATTTCAATGTGATTTAGTGGGCGCAGCAGAAAGTGGATGCTCACTGGAGTAGATTCTGGCATCATTTGTACCAGTGTTAATTTGAAGCAAATTTCTGACATCAAGTGATCTACTCAAATATACTGTGGTATAAATGAGAACAAAACATGACTCTGAAGTACTAAATTTACTGTTGCTGCCTGCATGACTGTCAACACTTTAAGAAGTGTTTCAAAACATTTATCATCCCAAAAGACTAATTTAGCAACAGCTCACCCTTACAAATTGAAAGTTAATTCCTGATGGGATACACAGTAGAATGCTGTTGATGTTCTCTGGTTGTTTTTTTCCATTCATTTGTTTCCCTTACCTGCAGCCTGGTCTTCAGTGGCAATAGTGAATGAATGACTTCAAGATGGGAGGAAACAATTCCCTGTAACTCCCATAATCACTGAAGATGCTTTAGACCTTTTAAACAGATGACTTCGTGAGTAGCTCGCTATAGCCTGGCGATAGAAGCCAGGTCTCACGTTCAAGCACAAAATAATGCAGGTCATCGCACACAGACTTAGCTTCCCTGTTCACACAGGGCTTGGCTGTGCAGGTTGAAGAGCAGATGGGTGGTTTGGTCACATTAGTCATTCAACTAAAGCTCAGCACTTTGTTTAATGCTTTGCTGTTTAAGATTAGAGTGGCCAGCACTCTGCAGATTTGAACCTGTTCTTCCAACCACATCAAAGGAATCTGGATACTGGGGCAGATTTGGATCTCCCACCAGTTTTAACTGGTATAAACTATGTGATAACTGGTATCAGTATGAACTATGTATATTAACTATGTTACTTAAGATCTCCAAACCCCTAATATGGGCACTAAGTGAAGTAGTCTGTAGTGAAAGAGCAACAAAGCCCATAATACTTTGAAAACAGTAAGTAATATATTGACGGAAAAATCAATGATTCCAAGTGATTGGAAACCCAGAATTTGTACAAAATCTGTGGCCAATGTTGTATATTAAGCATCAGTTATAATACAAGCTAGTACTGAGCATAGCACAACGAACCTGTTAAGGAGCTACTGTAGCAAAAGTACTTACACTAGGAAGGATTTATAACTTCATTTCCCAATGGTAATCAGAAACAGCCCTGTAGAAATAAATACAGTTATATTGGTGTAAAAGCCCAGAATTCAGACTCTGGGGCAAAAGTAAGATCATGTGTTGTTTAGTGACTCCCTGCAATCTATTTTTTTTTTTTTTCTGTATTCCCTCATCTCACAAGCACATCTGGTGTTTTAGGAACATTGTATTCAACAGTGGTAAAAGGACCCCAGGGCCAAGAATAACAAATGAAAAATGAAAACACTGGGGCCTAATGCTGATCTCATCTGGGTGTAAATCAGAGGGATTCCAGCAAAACCTTTGGAACCACACCAGCGAAATACTTGTGTCTGATTCAGAATAAAAACTGTAGAGAACAGTAATTTTCATCAAATAAGACTCACTGTCAGGCCTGACATTCTCCCATTCCAATGGGAAATTTTACTGCAAAAGGTCTTTAAAAGAGCTTCTGACAAATATCACAAATGCTGAGGAAGTGACAAAGCTAAAGCAAAAGCGCTTTAGTAGCTCTTGTGTCCACACCACGTAATGTAGAATACCTGTCAAACCAGATTAAGCACAAGTTTTTGATTTGCAACTTACAGCACAAAAAGGAAGTTTGACAGCAAATAAATATATATTGCACCTAGTTACTGGATTAGTACATGGTTGCTTTTAAGCCCTTTAAAGACAAAGAAAATCTTTCCCCTGACTCCAGGGTGGTTTGACCTCAGTAACAAGACCTGCTGAATAATATACATTATCCCATTTTGTATTTCTGGTCTTGACCTGAGGCATTGCCACAGCCAAAATTGCCACAGCTTGACAATTTAACTAAATAGACTGTCTTTAAAATGTAAACAGATCTCAGCTGCTTGTTGACAAAGTTGTTAGGACACCAGACATTAAAACCTCTTAGTTCCTATTTGTTGTATGGAGATCCTAGCAGGGAGGAACAATGTATCTATAAATGTCTGTACAGAAATAATTTTTGAGCCTGAAAATTCTGTTTTCCCTTGGAACCCCGCAGCAAGAAAGCAAATGTACATTCAAGACAAAACCCATAACTGCATTAAACTTCCTAATCCCACCTCCCACCATAAAAATCAGTTCTTTTGTCTTGTTGCTGTACACTTCCTGGAGCTAAATCACATCAAGTCAAAACCATCATATAAACATAGGTTTTCCTCTTCCTGGAGACCTGATGCCAAAACATCGGTAAATTTTGCATGGTTGTCAGGTGCTGTTGTTTTAATTTCATCCCGTTGTACTTGCATTTTTGCCTCCTTAAATAACTTCCCTCCTCCCTCCTGTTTCAAATGTTGGTGGAATCTCCCCCTCCCCTGCTGTCTCCCTTCAGGGCTGCTGTAAAGCTAACTGCAGACAAGAGGACTTTCTGTGGATTTAAAGGGGCTTTGTAGGAGGTACTGATTTCAGCTATCCTCCGCAGGCTTCGCTTTTAAAACACTGCTTTGCAAATTATGCCTTTCACTGTCTTGCAGTCATTGCCGCTTGAGTTGCCTGCAGTTCATCAACACTCGTGGACAAAGCAGCCCACTGAGAATGATGCTCCGGGTCCTGCCATACAAAATCTCTCCCTGTTTTTCTCCTCTGTCCTTTAGGTGAGGATGCCCTTTTAATGTCCACTTTGCCAGAAGTCACTATGCTGCTTGCTTTGTAAACAGAGGAATAACCTACTCAGGCTTGCCCCTTGTTTGACTTTGTATTCAATGAACATCAAGCCAAAGAGCAGCTAGAATGCCTGACCTTAAAGACTGAAGTTCAGTAAGAAACACTAAGATCTTGAGGCGAAGAGTTTCATATTACTGACTCCTGTGTCTTCCATTGATTAGACCTTTTACAACTGATAGTGAGTTTCAAGGTTTATTTGGAAACTTTGTCAGGAAGGCAGAGATGGGGGAAGGGAGAGAGCAAGCAAGGCTGAGGGTTTCTTTTATATTTAGTGTGTGGCATTAAGATGGGAATAAACAAAGGTGGCAGAAGGGAATTCCATTAACATACCACTGCCAGATCTACCCCTAGGCTTATCCTTTGGTCAGTTCTCTGCAGCAGTAGGTGGGGAGATGGGGGCGGACACTGGAAGGAGTGAGGGTAGAAGAGAGGGAATTTGGGAGTTTTTCATTGTAGAGGATTTGTTCGCTTTTTGCAAAATACATTCAGCTCCAGCTGAAGCAAATGGGAGTGATCTGAACGTCATCAGTTAGTCTGTATGAGTAATCTATGGTTGTGTTCAAGCTTCAAATTCTAGGTCCTTGGGAAAATATCATACAGATTAAATGCCACATAGGGAACTCTGCAGCATTTGTTCACAGCACGCAAAACGTGCCCATGGCAAGATCTGCTGCCAGGGTCAGATTCAGGAAAAACTTGGTTCAAGCAGAGGAACACCAGGAAAAGTATCGATGCAGAGAGAGGCAAGAAGGGGAGATCCTTATTTTGCCCAGTTCTCGAGGGCCAGATTCAGAGGAGACTTCCAGAAGAAAAGCAAAGGAGCGTGAAAGAGAGAGTCTTAATAAGATGAGCTTTCCAAGCTTTACCCTGGAAAATGGCTTTCAAAGCTGCCAGGAACAGCAAGGCTGGGAAACACTGCTGGGCCCAGTAAGATATGGACCAAGGCCATAAGCACTGAAGTCAGTAGAAATATGCGCAAGGAAATTTAGATAGCAGCAAGTTTTACATTCAGAAGTATCACGGAAGATGTTTTGGTAATCACTGGAGGACTCAGGAAAAAGTATGTATTATGACTCTCTAAAAGACCATGCAATCCTAACATCGGTCATGTAATGGGGGGTGTGCCTGTGTGTGTGTGGGCGTGCACGTGCGTGCCTCCTGACCCACTGGTGTTGAAAAAGCTTCAAGTATCAGTCTGTCTTGAACTAATGAGACAAAAAGAGAGCATGAAGCAACCTGTAATTTCTGTAGGCTGTGGCTGAGCTGCTAAAGAGTGGGGGTGTGTACTGGAATGCACATAACCCTTTTCTAACCTCTTACACCTTCCAGTGTAGAAGATAAGGATTGACATCGGAGTTATTTGTCCACTTGAGCTCTCAAAGAGCTCAAGGAAGTGCCAGTCAGGCTGTAGTCCGACAGAGCTCCCTGATTCTTGAGCGATATCTTCTCCTGCCAGGCCTGTGGTTAATTAATGTTCTTAATCTACCTTTCCAATGCAGATGTTTGACTAAGGAAGACACAATCCAAAAGTCTAGCACCCAGAAAAGAGTGTTCAGGCTTCAGAAACTGTTCTCCAAATGGGACATTGTTTCATCACTCCAAATCCTTCCTCTGAGAGCCAAAGCAAGTCTGGGTTGTTAAGATTTCTGGGAATTATCAGTAGCCGGTTACATGAGCTTCAGCTGGTGCTTAGGAGGTGACCTTGGACTCCCTACAGCCTGATCCACCTTTACTCGATTCTCACTCTGACTGTGGCTTACCACCACATTTTAAGAAGTTGAAGAGTGCTAAAAGAATCTTTCTCGTCTGGCATCTGTCCTGGCCTTCTAGTGGGAAGTAGAGATTTTTTCTCAAGGACAGAGAGAAAACTCACACTCAGTCAGACCCCACAAAAATTACAGTCTCTGCTCCAGACTCCCATTATCAATCCAGACATACAGAAGATTATTCCTCCATTATTTCTCTCACTTGCACCCCTATGACTATTTTCACCTGTGCTAATGCAGACTGCCAACAGTTCAAAACTCTTCCATAATAATTCAACAGGAGAGTTCAGAGAGCAACAAAAGCACTCAGAGATCTATGAAATATAACCTATGAGGAAATGGCAAAGGAATTTTTGTTTTCTTAAATATAGAAAAGAGAAGACTGAACAGAGACATGATAACAGTCCTCAAAAATGTAAACGACTGCAACAAAGAGGAAGGAAATAATCTCTTCTCTCCCACGTGGAAAGGATAAGAATAACAGGCTAAAATTGCAGCAGGGACGTTTTTTGATTAGATATTAGCAAAAGCATTTCTAGCTGTTAGGATGGTGTTACTGAAGCACTGGGGTAGGCTGCCTTGGAAATGTCTATATCTGGAATGCTTTTGAAGCAGGATGGAGCAATGCCTGTGCTAACGGGACAGGTACCACTGACAGGTACTGCTGGGCTCTTGGAGCAGGAGAAGGAATTGATGACTCCTTAAAATCCCTTCTAGCCTTACTTTCATACAATTTAATGATTCATTGGATAAGTACATGTTCATTTGTCACCTCTGGGAGAATTTTAGAAGTATTACGTGCATCTTTGTGTTCTTTGTCTCCAGAGCCTTCCTTAAGATTATTACTTTTCCAAACACTAGGCTATGCTCTGTGGTTATCTCCTATAAAAGCTGAAGCTAGTCCAGCCAACCAGGAGCTACAACCCTACTGTTAATTGAAAGACAATGGGACTAATGCTCCTAAAGAAATTACAAAAAATGAGCCTTTGGCTACCAAGTCGCTTGCTTTCACTTTTGCAGCAGCATGCACTTCAGCGTTGCTGAGTTTTGCTCTTCAAAGACAACCATCAGTGAAACATGGGAAATGGGACCTGGGACAAGAATGGTTAGCAGGGTCAGTCCCTGGCTGTCACAGGCAGCCGTATCAGGCAATCCTTTTAGTAAGCTCAGCAAACTGTATCTCCAGCCCAGTTCAGTTTCTTGTCCTTGCTACTGTCACTGGCTGGCTTCTCCAGAACATCAGCACTTAAGGAGCCAAGAACCCTCCTCTAATTTCTAACCTAGCATTTTTTCTTGGCCAGTTTATTAATTAGCTAATGCTGCATTTCCATCTCCCTATAGTTTTGCAGTTTAGTGGATTTGTAGTCGGCGTCAGTATCCCTTTTGTTTTTCATTCTGTAAGGCTAAACAGGTCAAGCTCTTTTCCTGTCCTCTCAGAGAATCAGGTGAATGCACCCATCAGCAGCACACTTCTTTCCTGATATAGTGAAGAGGTGACCCAGAATTACAGGCTTGAGAAAGGGTGTCTCAAAACCAAAACCAAACCACTTTTGTAACACAAAATCGAGGCCTGGGAAGAGTTAAGAAGTGAAGTTGCCCTGTCATTTTCTTTGTTAAAAGCGTAGCTGTCCTACAGAAACTCTTGCGGTCTTGGTTATGGTTCTCCCTTGAGTACCGCAACAAATCAGAGAGTGGTGGGGAAGAGCAATTCTTGCATCAGTCTTCACAGAGCATGGCCTACTTTCTGCTGCCAGTGGTCTCTACCAGCTAGTGCTGAAGCCCAAGAATTGCAGCTCTTCTTCCCATGTCCCCTTTGCAGAGGCCAGCCCCACTGGTGGCACCAGCACTACAACGCTGTCTGTGGCTACACATTCAGCAGCAATGCTGCTTGAACTGGCTTGTCCCCACCCTTCTCCACTCCCAGCTGCTTTTTCCATTTCCCGCCGGGCGCCCTCCCTACTGCCAGCGTAAGTGTTTGTGCAGTTATGTGCAGAACCAGGTCAGGGATCTGCTCCCTGCCAAAAAATTAGCCTGCAACTTTTTTTTTTTTCCCAGCTGGAAGAAGTTCTTCTGTCTGGTTTCTTGGGTGACTGCACAAGCACTTTGGCTGGCATAAGGGAGGGAAGAGGATGGGGGTGGAAATAAGCAACTCTGCCATGAGTGCTCCTCCCAAGTGAATGTGGCTGATCCACAGAGCCTCCCCTCCGCTCTCAGCTAGTGTGGGTTGATCTTGCAAGGAAAATCACATACTTGTTCTTCGTCATGCCCCAGATGCTCCCCACCCTCCTTTCAAGGAACACTGCTCTTTCCCCATCCATCTCTAGCGTATGTTATCAGAAAGACTCTCTAATCAATCATCACCCATTAGAACAGCCGGGTTTTGAAGGCCTCCCGCTTGTCTTCTGTTTTTTAAAAAAAAAAAAAAAAAAGACTGGAAGAGAGTTCAGGGGCTGTTGAGTCTAAAACTGGTCAGCGCTGCCACTCAGGTCACACAATCCCTTTCAGAAGTTGGGCTGCATTTTCTATGCCTTAATCTTTGGATCATTACAATGCTGCATTCTTGCATCATAATTAACAGTTACTAGAAAGATAGTCTAAAAAATACAGTTCTTTGTAATTGCATTTATTAACAAGTAAATCTTAGTTGTAACTGGGTTCATTGAGGCACTCCTTTCTTGGGCAGCTATCACAATTCAAGTTAAAATAAACCCACTCCCCTCTCCTCTCCTGTCATGTTTTTTGGCTCTGAGTTTTGCTATTAGTGACATAGACAAAAAAATTCCAGGAGAAATTTTACTATTTGAAGTTTTCTCATTCCAGTGTGTTTGGCTCCACTTCCAGGGAGGCTGATACAGCCATTGCTACTAATACGCTTTGCAGAAAAACTCTTTGAGCCTTCTTTGACTCTTTGAGGGAGAGGGCATTGGAAACCTCATTTGATTGAAGTTTCTACAAGGACACAAAGGTTACTGCAAGTTTTGACGGATTTCTGTAGGTATTCTGAGGACATAGTGCAAAATTATTACTCTTTGCAATACCTCTTTGGAGAGAGCGTAAAAAAAAATAGCTATACTAAGAAAAAAAGAGTTTTAGAAAAACACATAGTTTATATCACACAGTCTTCTCTGAAGTTTGTACACTGGTGATATTTTTGTGTCTGTGAAATAAAATGATAGATACTTCATTCCTGTCTGACCGCTAGAAGATATTTTGGACTTGTTTTTATGCTTATGGCACATATAGGAACTCAAAAAAACTTTGGCCAGACTGCATGGGTCATTTGCTGGAAGCCCGTTCACAAAGGACCTGCACAACACGAAGTCTTTCTAACTCTCAGGAGTGCCTCAACAAACACAGTGGACAGCCACCCTGTGTAAATTATCTATTAATAAAAAATATTTATTTATAAACTGATCAACCATAGTATCTTTTTATAGACTACACTAAGAAAAGTAAATTAAAACAGGTAACTATTTATATTAACATCTGTACAATAGTATACTTACAGGGAGTTTTTAGTTAATGTACAGATTCCCATCAGGAGAGCAGCTCAACAACAGCAGCAAGTGGCTGCAGTTTGGTTTAAATGCTCCTTACATTTAAAAAAAAAAAAAAAAAAAA
>VZSZ01001072.1:1242852-1282948 GCA_013398815.1 Ibidorhyncha struthersii
AGACAACAGGTGCTGAAGAGTAGCAATGAGTGGCCTCTTTCCCCTCACCTCCATTTCCCTGTAGGATTCAGTAACTTCAGTGATAACAAGACACGGGGCTCTTAATTTTCATTCAAAATTAGGAACCATGAGGGTGGCTTTTGATTGTAGAATCGGCCTCATGGTTCCTGGTAGGCTTTCAGCCTAAGGCGAAACCCTAAAGATTAAATGAGCTGTATTCCGGCCCTGCTTTCCTGCGTGACATTAGCCTGGTCCCTAAACACATCTCACTGCTTTAGCTCATACATCTATAACTTAAAAAAAAAAAAAGGCAAGCTGTTTGAAAGGAATGCAGAGAGGCTAAATTCATCAGCACTTTGAAATGAACTTGCAGTACTAAGCACTAGTATTTTCATTGCAAAATGAGGCCTTTTGCTGGGAAGCATCAATGCAACAGGATCGTCTACTGACAGACTTGTCAGCACTTTTAGTCAGGCTGGAGTACTAGAACATGCATTTGGCTAAACAGTTTAAACAGAATATATTACTTACCATACATTTTCTATGCTACTGTAACTACAGAAATTGTCCTTCAAAAGCTAAATATGCCTACCTGATGCCCAGGTATTACAGAGTAGCAGAGTTTCTCTAAAATCTAGAGAATTACACTGATTTTTCTGCCTGAGGATTCCAGCTAATAATAACAACACATTTTTCTACACTGTGACTTGATTCTGGCTGCGCGTTTCCATTCCAGTGTCATTCACAGTTGCTTTTAACTTAAGCAGAAAGCAAGATTTAGTTTCAGCTAAGACCAGACATATCAAATTCAACTAAAAAAAGTGTTGGGGAGGGGAAAGGAAGGGCATTTTGGCTGGGGAGAAAAGTGAGAAGAAGGGACTATAAACAAAGTAAAGTGGAAATTTTATCTGAGCCGTAACAGTATCTTTGCTGCGACGGCACTGGCAGCTAGCAGGCACAAATTTCTGGACCTAATCTCTTCAACCGTTAGTTTTTCATGCGTACGCTCTGCTGTGCGCTGGGGAGAGAGGGAGAGATGGAGAGATGGGGATCGCCGCTGCGGCTGCACAGCCCATGCCAGGAACCTCTTGGTACACTGGCTGCATCACCGCGTCCCAGCCCAAGTGAGCTCATGAGGCTCAGCTGGCCTCGGAGAGGTAGCACAGACACGTAATGAACACAACTGTCACGGAAAGTCTAAGAGGGACGCTTGTTCCACCGACTGCCCGGACAATGAAGAATTGGCGTGCCACCCCCTCTCTCGCCCCCCAGCTGATGCCAAGGCGGGCGGCCGGCCGCCGGCAGATGAATAGCAGGTCTGTTCCAGCAGCTGCGCGTCCCGGTCCAGCGAAGAGAGAGTCTCCGGGAGCACAGAGTGCCCCGCTCCGTGCACGGTCTGCAGAGGAAGAGACCTGGGCGCAAAAGGATGGCCTCAGAAGGGGAGAGCATCAATCTTCAAGTGAGTCCATCTCGGGGGAATACCCGCGGGAGGGAGAAGTGGGAGGGAAGATCCCCGGTTTGGGGGAAATATCCACTGCTCCTATCATTCGCTCCTCAGCTTTGGCAGCCAATTTCCCTTGAAAACTCAGAGCTGCTTTTTTCCTCTGTCCTCCTTTGAAGGAAAGCTAGCGGCAGGATCTCTGCCCTGTTCTGCCAGGAGGTGTTATGAGCATTTTTACAAAAGAGGGTAAGAAGAGGGGAATTACAAGAGCTGCTTTTTGGGGGAAGGAGAGGCAGCAGGGGCAGAAGTTAGTCTTTAGCTCTCAGAAGGAGGCAGCACATACTTTACAAGCTGCAAAAATCTAAGCCGTTCCTCATCTCACAAAGCCTTTCTCTGTTTGGCAGAAAGTGCTCCCAATCTGGAGTGGAGGAAAAGAAATAAATACAGCAAATGCTGAGGGAGCACAGAGGCCAGGGTTTCCTATGTAGGGTTTACAGAGAAACAAAACTTCTTGGTGAAGCTCTTTCAGTTCTCTGTGTTCCTCTTCTGAGTGTTTGTGTTTTTTAAGAAGGGTGTTTCTTGTGCTCAGTGTGTGTTCTAGGAAAGGGCAACTACCCAAGGGTTTGGAAAAAGAAACTATTAGAGATGAAATGGAATCAAAACCCCAGAGCACAAACACTCATCAAACTTCAGAAGTTCAAGTCCGGATCCACACTTCAGACAACCCTGGAGAAGGGGAAAATATGAAGCATTGCCCAGGGCACAGCTTCCAGCCCTGGGAGGGTCGGCCACAGGGTACAAATTATGCAGCTGATTTTTCTGTTTGTAATGGTTTTAACCATCCCCAGACTCAAAAGTGGGGAAGTCCATCTGGGGTCTCAATTTTTATTTCTTTGGCCTGTGTCAGAGAAGCTAAAATTGAAAGATTTGTGCCCTTGGAAATAAACAGGACAATTATCCCTAACTAGAAAGAAGGACTGAGACTCCCTGATCCAGCAGAACATATCTCCACTGAGGTACGAAGTGCAGAGCAGTTTTTTGAGACCTGGGAACTGTTATGCTCAGATGAGAGACACAATAACTGAGGAATATACACGGGTAGCTGTGACAGCTGGTGAAAATGTACTCTATTTAAGACTGAGGAAGAGACAGGTTAGACTTTCCTAGAACTAGATAATAAGCGGAAAAATATAGAAATCAGTAAGCCAGGAACTGGGGACAAAGAGCAAAAGGGACAAGAAAACCATGCTAAATAAAAAGTCACATTAACTCCTTGTATATTAAAACATTTCACCCATTGGAAAGTTTCAGGTCTATGATGGATTTCAAGCCCAGGTTTCATAGACGAAAAAATCAGCTTCGCCAGTTAAAATGCTCATAAACTTCTGAAAAATCTGGGGTTTAGATTTTTCTCTTTCAACCCATCTTGAAGTTAAGTGAAGAGCCCAAAGTGATGCCCAGCATCTTCAGCCTTTACAATACTCAAATAAATAAGTCTGGAAGGTCAAAGGTTCCTCGAGTTACAAAATTGAAAAGAGCATACCTATCTGTCTCTAGAGCAGGAAGGTCTGGAGTGTTTCTATGCACCTCTACACATGTTGCCACAAGAAAAATCATGCCATTGAGATTTTTTTTTGTGACACCTTACAGGGATTTCATGAAGCCACCAGACAGTACAAAATATAGGTGGATGGACACAGGTTCATGCATGTTTATGACTGGGAAATATACAGTGCTGGCAGGGGAGGGAAAGAGTGTGACCTACGGCCACATAGCTGAGACAAGCAGAGGGTCCTGGCAATGACGTGACTTGGTAAGCGTGAGGCGAGGGAAAGAGTGGTCAGTGGCAGAGGAAAAAAAGAAGTCTTTCAGATTAAAGTACATTTAAAAGCCTCTTTTGAGTCCCTGCTCTGAGCACTGAATGCAGAGCAGGTGTCTTCTTGGAAGTTTCCAGCTGTGGGTTTATGAAGAGCTTGTGGGAATGTGCACTGCATGCTCTGGGGTGGTAATGCATGACTCACTCCTCCTCAAGGAGCTCCCGGATGGAGTAGCAGGAACAGTCCTGAAAGTTAACTATGATACAGTACAGAAATAGGGGGGTTTTATTTTTAGGGAGAGGGTCCTGTGCCTGAAGCAGTTGCACAGTGCCCACTAGCATTTCTTATACAACATTTACATGGCCAGGCTGGGCAGGTAACACGGGGATGAAAACAATATGAGCACAGGAGAGAGCTGGAAGAGGCAATCGAGATTTAAGAAGGCACTAAGGAGAACTGATCAGCTCCCAAACTTTTTGCTCATCCTAAAGCGTGAGAACAGGAGCACACTCAGCAATATTAAAGGTCTCCATAACAGGAGACACTCTCTCACCCAGCATGTCATCAGACTGTGGAATTTGCCATCTCCTGGAGCAGGTCAGAAGGTCAAATATTGGAGCAAGCATTGAGAAGAGGTCAAGAGGTCCAGTAACAATATTTACAGTTATGCAAGCTAAAAAAGGTACTTTCAAATCCCATAAGCCAATAGCAGGGTAAAAATAAATACCCTTTTCAGTTCCCTACAGGCACTGGATGACCAGACTGAAAGTGGTATCTTGCATTAGAGAAGTTATAAACCAACTGTCCATAAGCAAGACCTAGGACTGCTTTTTAACAGCAAGAAGTAGCTCCCATCAATCCACTTTCTCCCTTACAAAAATTCTCTTGTTCTGTGTGTTTCAAAGGAGTCTGTTTTCCAGTTCTGACTTCTAGGAAGACCAGCAAAACCTCAAACTGTGCACAGAGAGATGCTAAAAGGAAATGGTACTGCAATGGGAAAAAAAGACACAAGGCTGTAGAGCAGCCTCACCAGATCTATGCTAGCCAGCCAAGTGCTGAGACAAAAGATAAAACTTGAATTAAAATCTTTTAATTAAAAAGATTAATTTATCTATTAAAAGATAAAACTTTAACTCAAATTAATTTGAGTGATGTGTTTTTCTTCCCAGAAATCTCTATTTGTGGCTTCCAAGTGAAACTTTCACCTTCCCCTATTAAGCATCTGCCATTGACAAGAAACCAGGCAGGCAGAGCAGTAACCCGATGAGATACAACAGAGTATGTCCTGAGATAGCTGGGATCAGAAAAACACCTTCGGGATAGAAACAAATAAAACAACCCAACAAGATCCCATCACCAATTCCTTTTTACTTCATGAAACAAAAGTTTATAAATTAGAATAGAAGTATGGCTTTGATAGTCACACTCTGACTGATTTATCTGCACTTCTTTATGCTTTTATTCCTCCTGGCTCTCTCCTCCAACCCTTCCACAGAGATTTGCAGCGGGGAGAGGGGAGGAGGGAGCCATACAGGACCATTCTTTTCAGCAGCAAAAGAGCCATTAAATCTGTTTAGCTGTGTACCTCAGCTGCTGCAGTTCACGATCTGGCATCTTAACACAACCCTGTTTCATCGGTGATTTAAGCTAATGTACCAGACTTTGAATGGGAGCGACTGAGACAACATCCGTTCCACCACTCCCACCACAGCAGCAGTAACCAGGGGAAAGTCTGTGGACAGCTGAAATCGGTAACACACACACACATTATTGCCACGGCTAATTCTGTCAGAGCCCCAGATGAATATTGCAGAACGGAGCAAAGACTGGGGATGATACTAAATGGCTTCAGAGTTTTATTAGGTTTGTATTTTTTTATTTTCTTGTTCATGAATGGGTGTTATATTCTGTATAAATGGGTGTTTAAGGGATGCGCGCCAGATGAATGTCACCCATATTTGTATTGCAAAAGAGGCTATATGTTGTAAGTTGTATCTTTCTTTTTTTAGTTTCTTACCCTTTGGATTAAAACATTTACAATCCTCTGGGACGAGAAGCAGAAATAATACCTCACCATTTAGGGAATCATTCATACATCAAAAGTAAAAGGAGTAAACAGATAAAATAATCATTCTGGAAAACAGACCTTACACTGAAATTTTTTGGCAGAAGCTGTTCGGTGAATACTTTGAATGCAAAATACATCTGCAGAAATAAAGACAGGTTTTCAAGCAACTTGCAAGGAAAAGAGATTTTAAATAACTGGATAATTTACTTGCAGTGCTCAGTTTTTGACCAGATCTACAGCAGGAAGATTTTAGACAGGCAAATAAATAGAGTTAGCTATAGGCGTGACAGTGTGGACTTTTCCAAAATGCCCACGAAACAAATGGAAAGTCCCACTTACCACTGTAAATCCCATCTCCCACATCCCACTTTCAGTCTAGGCCTGATGAGGGGACGCAGGAACTCTGTTCGTGACTGGTTTGGACTTTTGGTTTTGTGGGGTTTTTTGTGGCTTTAACGTGTGCCTTGAGGCTGTGATGTGCTTATAAGTTCCTGGCTTGGGCACGTATTTGCCTGCTTCTGCAGCACCAGCCAGCTTGTGCTTTCTAGTGCTGTAGGACCTTTACTCTCCTTCAGCAATTTCCTAGAACGGTGGCAATCTAACATCGCCAACCGAGAAGTGTACCAGCCCCAGTGGATTTCAGTAGCCTTATTTGGGTTCTGTAATTTAGGCTTGGATAATGACAGTCTGCATTGAGAGGGAGAAAGAGCCTTTCAGAAAGAAAATCGCAAGTGCTTCAGAAAGAGCCATTCCTGTGACGTCTGTGTATGGCGTGTGCAACTCAGCCATCAAGCAACTTATCTCACTGTGTTTTTAACTAAACTAACCCAATTACCACAGCCCCTCAAACAAGGATCCCACTCCCCACTCCCAGGGGTACACTCCTCTGCATGCGCCATTCATTTGACGCTGGTAAAACTGGTTCAGAGAGCTAAACTCGGAGAAAACTAACCGCTTTCTGGCAGCGTTAGTGTTCTGTTTTGCTGTCCTGCAGTGGTTCCCAGGAGGATCAGACAACTGCCAATGACTAGGACTGTGTGGCCATGAGAGCGTGTAGGGGCAGCAGGATCTCCCCTTTCAGTATCAGCTACCCCTCACTTCAGTTAGCTGAAGGTCCAAGTCTGGGCGTAACCAGTGGAAGAAGCAGGGAAGGCCCAAACAGTAGCAATGATTGCTCTCACTAGTGGACGTCACTCAGATTGCAAAATTTCAGATTGCTACGTGAGAGTAAGGCCTTTACAGGACTAGCTAGAGGATTAGGTGGAGATTCACCATGCCGTAGCTGGTCAAAAGACAGGTGTGAAATAGGATATCATGCTTAGGAGCAAGAATGATCCTACGCTCTTCTCCCCCAGCTGCAGGGACCTGCAAGTCTGCATAGCGTTACCCGTGCTGGTCGCAGAAACCAGTAACACTCACACCAGAAGACAGCGTGATCGCAACACGCTGAGAAAAAGGGACACTTTTCTTACAGCCAGTACTAATTGGACCTTTGTTCTATAGTCAGACGTGGCATTTCTCCTCTCCTCTATACATTCCTTCTGCCTGCTCTACCTGGACACGGCCAGACTTCCCACTTAGGGTGAACATTCATTTATACCCTTCACAAGCACGGGGATGGTATTTTCTCATCTTGAGAAACTGGACTGCAGATTTTAGGGTATCTGGGGGAAATGAGGTGCATGTGGAGTCAAATATATCCTTGGAGTTATCCCATGGAAATCATTAGCCTTACACCAGAAACTGATCTGTTCCCTCGCACTCCACCATGTTGAGGGGTGGTGAAAGAAAAGTATCAACAACTTTCTGAGAGAGGGAGCCTGGTCCCATGCTGTGCACTGGGCAGGCCACGGCCATCGTGAAGCCCTGCGCGTGAAGGCAGAGAAGGGAAAGAGGGCAATGGGGCTGTTGATAGAGAGCATATCAAAGAGTGAATAAGTCTGACTTACCCATCCATCGGTCAGTAAATCTTCTCTCACTGAAACAATAGGCATGCAGAGGCCTCCCACAGAAGAGTTAAAGGGACTGTTGTTAAATAGGATTCTTCTGCTGGGTTTAGGGTTAGGGTAGGATTAAGATAACCCTGTAACAGAAAGAAAAAGGCGATGACGTGCCGTTAGAACAGTCATTTCCTCTGATGTATCTAAGAAGTTGCCCGCCAGTGCTATAAGCTACAGAAAGGAGGCCATGCTGCCATAACAGTAAATTAGAGGACATTTTCCCCCCAGTGCCTTGTAGGGTTAGTTCATTGTGGACCGGAGCGCACAGCACCTCGCCTCCATGTCTGATAACCACAGCAGTGCTGGAGCTCAGGTCACAGCTAGAAACGGTCAAAGTTGTGAGGGAAGGGAAATGCGCTGTATAAAACAATCTGAGGAAGCCCAGACACTTCTGATGAGGAGACTGGGAGGTAAGAATGGAGTCATTTGGGTCAGGAGGTGCTACCACCTCCCCGAGGTAAGGGTAGAGGATGCCAGAGGTTGGCAGCTACAAAAGCTTATTAATAATAAGAGATTTCTGTGCCTACTTTATAAAGCTTGTACAACTGAAGCAGGGGGAGCAGAGAGGGAGCAAGGCCCAGGAGGTGTCGGGTCTCCCTGCAGGGGTGGGAAGGGGATAAGTGGCACAGGACCTGGAGTGACAAGATGGTGCTTGCACAGCACCAGGGGCCAAGGGGATGCTCAGGGCTTTGTGTGATGAGGGGACCCATACCCCATTGAGAGTGGCAGCAGGGCAGCATGGCTACACCCCATTTGGAGGACAAGCTCAGCCAGCAGCTGCACCAAACCACCCCAGGACAACCCCCTGCTGCCCCCATGCTGCACTGCCAGCTTGCCCTATCCTGCTCACAGCGCCCACATATCGGCCACCAGCAGGACCCCTTACCCCTCATTCTACCATCTTCTCCTCAGCCACAACCTTTAGGGGTACCATCTCTGGCCACGTACCTGTTTCACACATTGAGATACAGATACATCTCACCCACACTTGCACCTTGCAGATTTGAGCACACAAGGAGTGGGTTTTATTTAGTGAGTAATCAAAACCTGGTTATGGTGGTGGTAACACATGATTCTCCTGGCTGGCCAAAGGCAAAACCTCCCACTGAGACATCTTTGTGAGCAGGAGTCCTCTGCCACGTGAAGTACCTGCTAAACCACAGCTAAACCGATTTTTGTGTCTTTTGTCAAAAAGTTGCCTCCCTCATCTTCATTCCAGCCCATGCCTGAGAGCTGAACCATACACTTGCTTCTCTGTTCACCCTCAGCTGACAAACAGGTACAGCATCTCTGCTCATTTAGACACAAAAATGGAAGCCTCCAGCCCAAGTTACCATTTCGCAGCCCTTCCTGAAAAACATGTATTCATTTGTTATGTTTCTCTTCCAAGAACCAGAAAAGGGCAATGCTGCATGCATACAGTAACACACACAGAAGTACGAGCTTCTCCAAGTGTGAAAGGGTGCATGGGCATTTTCACTGCCATTTCCCCATCCCTGGCTTGTGAGTCAAGTGTTTATAAAACTCTCTCTGAGAAAAGGCAATACAAGAATACTGTAATCTAAACTGCCCCAGGTATGTAAACATGTAACAGAAATGTTTGAATTGGACACCAGAATGATGGAAGAGCCCATGTGCAGATGCTGCAAGATTCACATCGCCAGTTACCATACACCTTGACACACTCCTTTGAACCAGGCAAGTTATAATTCCATGTCAAATTACATGAATCAGATGTGTGACTCTATAATTACAGCTGCGAAAACCATTATACTCAGGATCTTAGAACTTTCTATCCAAAATAACCCTTGGGGAAGAAATTTCTCATGAAGCTGCTTAGGTCAAGGTTCAGTGAGTGCTGGAAATTCTGGGGGAATCCTGTCAGCAGGTTTAGAGAAATGAGAACAAGAAAATGAGATGATGTACTGGTTTGTGGACTGTTCAGGCTCTTTTTTTTTTTAGCTTTTTAATTTTTGCAAGTATTTATGCATATTTGCAGGAGTTTTCTCCTTGCACTCACACAACTGCAAATGATATTTTGGGGCATTTAAAAAAAGCCCCAAATTCACCGCAGACCTTAGCTATGTAAGAAAAATAACTGCTCCTACCAATCTAACGAGAGTCAAAGGGCAACCAACCATTCTTCTGTAGTCTATGTTTTAATGAAGGAATGTTTCTGCAGAAAATAACAACACAGCAGTACTTTGTACTCTCACAGTACTTGTGTGAGGACCGAGTTCTGCTGTCCCTTGTTCTCCAAGCATTTTTTAAATATCAGTGAATTTAATTTTGCAATCCCCATACGGAGCAAGAGGTGTATTCCTGCCTATTTTATAGACATTAGGTCAAGGCAGAGACGGTTAAATGACCACTGGTGTACCCAAGGACACACAAGTAGGAAGTGACAGAAGCAGGAAGGAAAGACTGAGCAAGTCTGGATGGGTGGATTGCCATGCAGCAGCAGCGTGTTCAGAGGTTTCATCTCTACTTCTCACTGGCTAAATTCTTAATCTCCATTCTTTTTTTAAGAAATTGTCAGATTGTTTTATTTAGTCATCAGAGACCACTGTTACTTCGCACAACGTAAAGAAGAATGGCGATTGAAGCTGTCAATAAGAGAACAAACGCAATTCCTTCCCTGCTGAGTGTAACTGCAACATCAACTGGAAACAAATTTCAACACACTTTCAAAAGTTCGGGCACACAGCTGTGTTTGCATCTCTTTCTTGGAGGAGCTACAGTCATGCTCAACCATGTTGGTGTAGCAAGCCAATCCCAAAGCCAAACCGAAACAAGATAAAGTACATTAAACATAACTTCTGACTCAGAATGACCATACTGGCTCTTGATGCAACTATTCTACTTCAAGCTTGCACCTTTTTTTTCAGTTGATTCAAGATGAAATGTTCTTGCATGTCCCTGTGTGATTTCAGGCTGTGGCCAGACATTTTTTGCTGACTGGAGCTGAAGTGCTGAAGGGGGGAGGTTCATCCTCGTCACCACCATCAATTATTACTGCTGCCTCAATGCCACTGCTCAAAGTAATCGCTCTATCAAGACTGTCTGGCTTAGGAAACCTCCATTACTGAGTGTCTAAGCTAACCCAGATCATTGTGAAAGAACCTGTTTAGTGAATACGCAATTACGTCTTCTAAGGAAGAATTAAGTCCCCTGTCTTCACAAGCCTGGACAGAGACAGGAATAGCAGCTCCTTTAGATAGGCCTTCATCCATCTTACTGCAATGGGACAATTGTTTGCGTTTTTGGATATTTCTTGGCTGGTCATGTTAGCTTAAGATCTAGTTGTTCTGGGATGATCAGAACACCATGAGATTTACAATCTGGGTTCTTCTTAACTTAGATGTAAAGAATAAGGAAAATATACAAACACAAATACAACAAAAAATATTCCTGTATAACATAAACGCCTCGTTTTTTTTTCATCTTTTGCCCATGGTGATACCTTGACTGGCAATTCACACTGATCAGAGAGACATCCAACAATGGATTAATATGCTACAAGAAAATATAATATGCTGGTTTTTTCTTCCCTTTTAACAGAAACAGATTTGAACTCCATCTTCATGTGCTAGATTCTTGGGAGCTGATTCTGGACCAATTCCTTAGCCAGCCCCCATTTTTGGCACGTGGCTGTGAAAAAGTTGCCGAAGGGAGTTATGTCAAAGGGCTTTTACTTTGCTCTTAATGGTTCCACGTACAGTCTGAAGGAATCTGAAGCGCTCACGAAATGTGGTTTCCCCTCTGGTGTTTGCTGTTCAGCTGGCTCAGCAGCTCAACCATTTAAAACCATTGTGAGTGGATTTAGCACTTGTGAAATAATGCTGGCCTATTCAGATCCAGAGAGGGATGGGCAAAGTCCACCAGAACAATAAAAGCCCCTCTTCCCTCCTTCTCAGATGAGGAGCCAGGGTGCAACAGAATTTGAGGGAGAAAACTACTCATACCCAGGTGCAGCTACACAGATCTTGGGGGAAAGAGATATGGGCCCACCAAAATAAAAAAGCTCAGAGGAGGCAATATCTCCAGCATCCCAGAAAAAGAAAAAAAGAAAAAAAAAAGAAAAGACCCCAAAACAAGCACACCAAAACCGAACTACTTAGCTATATGAAGCAAATCATGAAGGAGAGGAAAAAAAAAAAAGAAAAAGAAGAGTACAGCCCCAGAAAAGAGCTCCAGTGGGCCGTGGTCCACAAAATGACAGATTATGAATGCTAGTAAACCAAATGAGGGGTACAGATACAGAGAACTGGGAGTCCTGGAGGTCTCTGTTCCCAGAAACCAGAGAAAATCGAGCTCCCCACTTCATCCTAGCCTGAGCTACCAAGTATAGCAAAAGGTGTGTTTCATCTCTGAGCTGATCTAATGCTCAATTATTCTGCTGAGACCATGAAAAAAAAGAGGTAACTAAAGCAATCTCTGATGTGGACAGCGTTGCAGGCACGCTGTAGATCTGTATCTTTATGCAGAGATTTGAACTCAGAACCAGGCTCAGACAGGCAGCTCAAGAGCAGACGGCAACAGGTTCTTGGTGGCTACTAATTAAGTTAGCTTTTGGTTAGCGATGTTGAGCTGAGTGCCCCTCTGATTCATTTCCAACCCACTGGGCACTACCTTCAGCCACGAGCCTGCAGGCATCACCCTGAGTTATCGAACTAGGCCAGTCTTACGGCGTTCACTTTTTTGGGCCATGGCAAAATGGCAGTTCTCTCATGGATCCCCAGGTGGGGGGACAGGCTCAGGGTTCGGATGAGGGCCAGCGTGGTGGTGAACTCAGGTGTTTACAGCTGGGGTGGGGCAGGGTCGTTTTAAAGCGCTTCCTCCTGGTTCACTCGCAGGACATACATCCCGGGACATTATGTCTCCTGTGGGAGCAACTGACTCAGATGCTTGGCCAGCTGCAGGGAAAGGTGTCCCCGTAGCTGCCAACAGCAAAGAATAGCTAAAAAATAAAAACACGCGTGATGGCTCTGTGGCTGCAAATGATAACAATACATTCCTCTTTATTCTGATCCAAAAACAGTTTTTTTCTTTCTTTGTTCCCCTCCCTGTTTTTTCCTATCTGATGAGAAATTGTTTCTCAGCTAGGAGCCCAGTCTGTTACTGGTGTGCCTAACATAATTTTTATATTGCTCCCATTTTTTCACTTTACATATTATGAAATGGCTTATGGAAAGTAAAGTTCAGCCAGCTAAACCTCAAAGGAGTTACGCAAGAGCAAGTAGCAGTGAGCTTTACCATGAGCCCTGTACAATTAACCATGTATGTCCAAGGACTTGATAAATCTGTTTATGAAGTACATTGTGGGTATATACTGTTGCAGATCTGGCTGCAGTAGTCTGAAAGGATACCATTCCTGGTGTCTATCCTTCAATCAGAAGACACTGTCTCTAGCACTATTCTTGACCTCTCAGAAATAAAGGACAGTATCTAGCTGAATAACTCCTCCAGCTATATCACCCATTTCCATACATGATACGTTTGTACCCTGCACCTGACAAAGTGCTTCTTCATTTGTTATCATTTGCTCAGTGGGTGTAATTGTGAGGCTGATTCAGCAGAAACGAGAGCAACACTTGTGGGAAGCTTATATGGGAACCAGCAAAATACACAGGCTAAGAGAAGACTGTGATTTACTGATCACAATCTATGTCCTTTGAAGGCCCTCTTCTCCTCCTGGTGCATTGTGAAGGGCAGGTAGGACTCTGTGACTCCTCTTCGCTATAGATAATATTTGATGGCCCCAAAACTGTGGGAATATTGTAGCTGTTACCAAGCAGCGTTTGGTCTGCCTTTTGCCCAAGGCACCTGTATTACGTACACAATCAACGCTAACATGTTGATACCTGTGAGCTGAGGGAAATTCACATTCTGCACTCAAATGCTGCAGGAGCTGAGGTGTTAGAAGGATGTATGAAATTAAGGTAGGGAGGGCACGAAAGGATAGGAAAGGCTTTGCAGCTACATTCAGATGTAATAGGTGTAGTTGAGCGAAGGCATTCAAGCTTGAAGATCAAAGAGGTATCCTTTGAGGCAGTATTTCTTCAAAAAGTAGATTACAACGTAAAACCTCTTCAGAAGGTCCAACAAAACCAAGAGTATTTGATGCCAGGGTCAAGAACTGAGTAGAACAGTTGTAATGATTTCACTAAATATTTATCTTCCTGCCAGGTAGGGGTAAATATAGATTAAGAGTCACTGGTCACTATAATCATATTACTAGGTGGAAAGGAGTTTCTTTTGCCCACCTTCTCCGGTCATGCCAGCAACAGCATCGAACAGGGTATCAGGGTGCCCCAACAGGACACGAGAAACTGTGAATAAGCAAAAAGGGGCAGAGTGGCATTTGGTTTTGTTTTCACAGAGAAAAAGACTGTAGTGAGTGCACAGAAAGGCATCACAAAATCCCTTTGCAGGGCTACTGCACAACATATTGACAATAAAGCTGAGCTGCTCCAGTGACAGTGAGCTCTGCTGGGGCAGGCAGAAACTAGAAAAGGAAAAGTGTGATCAGAAGTGAACAATCTATAGGGATAAACTCCTCCATCACTTTGTGCTAGGTATGTGTAAATGTTTCATTGTACAACTGAAACTGGGAGCTAAGATGAGCTGCTTCTCTGTGCCCATGCCAATTAATGATGATCACAACCACCATGGCGATCCAAACATGTGCATCCAGCGCCTAGTCTGCCCCACAGAGTCCATTTTTTTTGTTCCCCTCCTTCTCCCTAACTCTTTCATCCCTCTGCAAACATTCAGCATTCATGGACACAGCTTTTTGGCTACTCCCTTATAAGAATCCAGCTCCAGTACAAAATGCATACTGAGTGAACCCCACTTGAAATCCAGGGTGTTTGTTCTGCATCAGTGGTTCCCACTTCTTTTGTCTCTCAACCATCTTGAAGTGAGAAACTACAGGATAAACACCAGATAGAGTGACAAAGGAATCATAAGAAACTTCAGTTCCTGCAAAAATTTGTTTCCCACTCCAGACACTTACATATTCAGTGGTTGAATGTGAATGCTTTTCAGAAGAAGACTATATTTGCAGAATTTGGGCATTCAGTTGTCAGAGAAATGGTTATTCTGCTTTAATCTCCTCCCATTCCTATTCTGGCCCAGAGGCATTTGCTTCCCCAATACAGTCTCCTAGGAAGGCCTCATTTGCTGCACTCCTTCCCAAAGGTCTCTCAAAGCAACATCTACCCAGGAGATCTCTGAAAAACACAATTGTCACTAAGGGGATTTGGGCCTCCCTTTAATTTCTGCCGTGCTGTACTATAGCTCCTCATTATAAAGTTAGCTCTTAAAGGTTCTTTGTCTCTGCAGGGTTGAAAGTTGCTGACTGAATGTCTGGGTCCAATTTTCCACCAGTCTTCCTTTAACTGGCCATTCTCAGCTATGCAAAGTGTTCGCATAATGCTACGAGATCATTCACATCAATCTTATTTAACATTTTGAACCTGTTTTGCAAAGGGGTCAATGAGAAAACAAACCACAACCTGAATAATAAGTCACCAGAAAAAAGTACTAGCCTAATCTTTTAATATAGAGCCTGAACAGCAGTTCTTTTCACAGAAGGAAGAGGACTGACATTTCTTCTAATCTGAGAATGTAATTCCCAGGGACAGTGTATGAGAAAACAGCAATATCTACAGAACACCCAGGAACAGTTGTTGAAAGATTCCCAGGGTGTTACTTTTGGCAGGACATCAGGTTCCAATAAAACCCATTGAAACCACTAGACTAACAACAATAATAATAATATTTTACACAGATGAAGTGTCTTTCATCTAAGGGTCACAAAAGGCTTCTGCAAATGGAGAACAAGGTCCTTGAGGAGGGGTAAATGAAATTGATGCTCTGTAGATGTTGCCACTGATTCACTGATTTAGAAGATAGATTATTGTGTACAGAGTGTTAGAGGGTACAGAAAAAAAGGAGTTAACATATATAAGCAAGCTTGGGAGCATTCTTTGGAGTCAACTTGCATAGACATAGTAACCTATTTTTTAATGTTTTCAGTAAATCAGCTGCTGACATTCCACATACACAATTTGAGCACCTGTACACAAATCAGGTAACCAAAGATTACATTGTGCAAATACACAAAGTAGGTGAGTTCATGCACAGCTACTTGACTCCAATGTGAAATTCTATATACTATGCTTGCAATTCCTGCTTGGCACGCTCTTGTATGTTTTCTGAGACTAGTCTGGGACTTTAAAAATATATATATTCATATGTAAGTATATAAAAATTTAGAGACAAGAAGTAAGAGCTCAGCATAGGCCATTTGTGAACTGCCAAAAGTTTGGGATCCAGACCCATACTTTGCACTGTTAGCCTTTCTCTGCTGGGGAACCATTCCACAGTGCAGCTGCCTTTCACCAAAACGCTGCATCACTCTGTGCCACATATGAATCTCAGCCTATGCGTCACAGAATCACAGAATGGTCAGGGTTGGAAGGGACCTCTGAAGATCATCTAGTCCAACCCCCCTGCCAGAGCAGGGTCACCTACAGCAGGTTGCTCAGGACGGTGGCCAGGCAGGTTTTGCATGTCTCCAGAGCAGGAGACTCCACAGCCTCTCTGGGCAGCCTGTTCCAGTGCTCTGCCACCCTCAAACTAAAGAAGTCCCTCCGCATGTTAAGATGCTCAAGTTTGTGCCCGTTACCTCTTGTTCTATCACTGGGCACCACTGGAAAAAGACTGTTCTCATCTACCTGGCACCCTCCCTTTAAGTATTTATACATATTGATAAGATCCTCCCTCAGTCATCTTTTCTCTAGACTGAAAAGACCCAAGTGCCTCGGCCTTTCCTCATAAGAAAGGCGCTCCAATCCCCTAGTCGTCTTTGTAGCCCTTTGCTGGACCCTTCCCAGCAGTTGCCTGTGCTTCTTGAACTGGAGAGTCCAGAACTAGACACAATACTCCAGGTGTGGCCTCACCAGGGCAGAGTAGAGGGGAAGGATGACCTCCTTCGACCTGCTGGCCACACTCTTCTTGATGCACCCCAGGATGCCATTGGCCTTCTTGGCCCCCAGGGCACATTGCTGGCTCAGTATACCATACTGTGAAGATGTTGCTGATGGTGTTATACTGGCAAAACTTCCAGTGGAATACAGCTTCTGCTGCATCATTAACAGCCTTTATGGCTTAATTGGATTGCTTATGACTTTTTGGCACAAATATACCTTGAAATGTTGCTGTCCTGACCTTACCTTAGTGACCTTAAGAAGACAACACATATTGAGATAAGTGGTTCATGTCCTCAGGGTCCCTCAGTATATATTTTACATGAGGATTACATCTTGCTCTTTGTAGTCATTTCCAGAGTCAACATCACCCTTATTTCCCAGCCCAGCACTCTCATCAGACAGCAAAAGCTGTTGAGAAGTCATTGTCTGTGCCCCGAACACATAGAGACATGAAATTCCTACTCACTGTTTACATGAAGGAAATTATGCGAAACAAGTCATGTTTCCTCTGTGTCATAAGGGTAACAACAATAGCAACGAAGGTTTTGTCATGCCACCCCCAGTCTAAGGCAATGACTAACAACCAGAAAGATTAGATATCAGGATGATCTAAGAGCCTGCTGCTCCCAAAAGGGGGAGGTCCTGTTCCTCTTCAGCCTATGACCCTTTGCTCCCTCCTTATCTCCTGCTCCCAGAGACACTTCCCACCTTGCCCTCATGCTGGCATTTGCCAAACCCTTCTCACAAACAATTCAGCTCATTAATAGTTGGACAAAATGGTCTATTTTTCTTTTCTTTTTTTTTTTTTAATTTAGCTTGGCTTAATGAGCTGAATTGGCTCAGAACAGGGTCTTACGAAAGCAAGAGTGCAAGATGAAAGCAAGTGCAAGAGAACACGAGACTCATAGCAGGAGCATTTGCTCTGGACTCCTAGATCACCATAGCTACAAGGCATAACCCCCAGATTTATGCAGCAGATACTTTCTTGCTGGTTAGCTTCACTTTTTCATATAGATGACCATAGCTACTTTCTGAGGTAATTTGGTCAAGTCAGAAAGGGGGTTAGCAGAATAATTGGTGTAATTCAGAAGTTGCATTTGGCTACAAATGCAGAAGAGAGAATAATTCTGGCTTCTTAAAGCTGTACCATACAATACCACAAAAGAATGAAGACGGGCAATCAGAACTGATGACACACAACTGGAATAGCTTTTATGGGTTGAACAGACCGTGATGGCAAGGCATCACAGCCACTAGGAGCTGCATAACGCTTTACTCACTGTCAGATATACCCACATGTCTTCCCTGTGGCTTGAAACAGCATCTGTCACTAGGCTAAAACATACAGAAGCACACCAAGTGTCATGAGTCACTGCAGAATTCAAGTCCATTTTCTCTGTCCAGTTTTGCTTGCCCTGGACCCGGAGTGTAACTTGTCAGAATCATTAAAGAAGCTTCAACACCACCCCCATGGGAGTGTCTTCGTCTTCCCACAAATATGTGTGCATTTGTTCCTTTCAGCACTCGGTTTCTGCACAGAGATGACAGAAGTGTAACTTCTATCATTGGTCACAGCTTAAAAGTTTACAAATTGGTCTTAGCAGCTGTATTTGGAAGCTAAGTTCTGAGAAAGTGAACGGTTCTCATCTTTCCAGATTTTGGTTTTGAACAACCCCATAGTTCTGGTCAGAGATTAGAGAGATTTCTGTGGTGTTAAAAGAATAGTTTGGAATTTCTCATCCAGCCATCTGCCCTCAAAACTTAGCAGATGACTCACTAGCGCTCACCTCCATTTGTTACTGAACTAAAGCTTTTATCTCCTCAGCTTCTTGTAAAGTTCCATGCTGTATCTTTTCAGAAGCAGAGCCTGTTCTGATACGAAAGAACAAACAATGTGGGAAGAGCAACTCAGAATTCAAGTTTTCAAAAGCACCCATGTTAAATTCCAGCGGAGCTATTATGCACGTATGCACAGAGGCATTTGCACACATAAATCACAGCTTGCTTACATCTGGCACACGTGAAGAGCAGACTGCTTGCCACACTCTTTAAATGTGCTTCAACTACTGGGCGGCATTCAGGTCTGCAGACAATTTTGAAAAAGTTCCTTTGTAGTCAGGAGATGCTAAACTTTACTGAGTATTTTGCTGATATTCTTATGTATCAAAGATGCTCACTGTTGCCTGCCATTTGCTGATGAAGCTTCTGCAGCCCTGCATCCATGGGATTAACAAAAGAAGTGCTTTTCATTCTTGGGAAGTAGAAAAGCTACCTCTATATCCCAGATGCTATTTGTTTACCTTGCACAGGTTCAAAGCAGTACTTAGAAGCAATCACATTTCCCAGGCTAACTGCATAGTTTGACCAAGCCTCAATTTCAAGTAAAGCAGCTATCTAAAGCAGCAAGTAGTTATACCATCTTACCCAGACTGAATAGTTTATTGCAGTCTCAGAGAAGCTGCTTGCATATTCAGACCTGACTATGTAAGATAAGGCCAGAGAAGTCCAAGTGAAAAATATCAAACTGGTGCCACACCTAGGTTGCTCTTCCCACCTTGTACCACATTAAGTGCACATCAAGTGAATTTTCCAGAGTGGTTTGTGAAAACTCATGAGTCAGTACAACATTGATTGTAGTTCTTCAAACTGCACTTTTTTTCCCCTGCAAGTGGGTCAGACTCCTTCTGGGTCCTAAATGACAGCTTTTCAGAAAGCAATATTTCTTTTACTCTTAACCTGGAAATTTACAGTCTGCTCAGAACTGCTTTGGAGTTATGCAAGTCAAGATCTGTACTTCTTTCATAATTGCCTGCCATGGTAACAAATAGGGCAGTGCCATGTCTGGTCCCTCAAGCTCTGTACTTGTGCCAAAGATAACCAGTTATACTGGCATAATTAATTTTGATGCATTAATAACACAACAACTTTTGTTTTTACCAGCCAGCATATTCGCCAGTAAGATTCGGAAAATAATTTAGCAAAGTCTTTTCCTCTGTTAACAGGGAGAACAGTCCCTGAGTTTAAAGAACAAGGGAGGAATCTTCATTTAGACATTAATCATCACTTTATAACTCCTGCAAGATTCACACTCCAGGCTCTGATTTAGTTATACGCAATAAATGTGGCTTGCTAATTAAGAACAACGTGGGTATTAGCCTTTCTTCTTTTCGGTTCTTAAATTGCTGATTTAAAACTTCTCTCAGCGTGAGAAGCATTTCTAAATATCTGAAGTGTGAAATAGCAAGGATGTATGCATCTCCAGCCAAACCCACAGAGGCTGGAAAGAAAGGCATGATTTACATTCAATACCTCAACCTATAACCTGGAGGACATCTGGAACTCTTCAACATCAGCCTCCACTCTATGACAGGGGGACTCATCTCCTGTGGGTACAAAGCAGATTCACCTTTTGACTCTGTTGTCACTGCAGCAGCTTTAGCTTGAAATAATCCATTCTCTCCTATGACTTTTATAGGAGACAAAGCAAGAAGTACGCCACAGACATGCGAAGCTGGCACTTACAAAGTCTTCCTGAATTCATTTGAAATCTTGTCTTAGTCTTTCACTGGAGTACCTAATAGGTACCCTGCTTTTCAGCTCATGCAGGTTTTCCCAAAGATGCTGTGACACTCTCTATTTATTGTGAATGGAGATGAAAAGAAAACAGTTTATCCATCTTATTTAAGAAAGAAAAAAATTGCTTCAGTTTTGAATTCTGAAGTAGATTTCAATAAGTCCTACTTCTTTATCAATCCCAATAAAGCTAAACTTATGGCAGAAAGAAGATAATTTACAAGGTTCCGTCCACCACATCTGCTGGACATTAGTCTGGTCTCTTAAAAGTAGAGTTCAATGGAGTTTGATAGTGCTTCTGAATGGCTGGGGTCATGGGATAATAGCTCAACTTTATTCAGACAACATTTCTTCTGATCATGTGTTACTAAGAAAGATGTGATTAACTGTGACTTCAGTACTCTGTAGAAATCTTTTATTTTCCTGATTCCTTTAAGACTGAACTGGATTTGATAGCAGTTTTAAATTATGAAATTTGATGCCAAATTTAATTCAGTTGCATCAATAGCCTTGACTTTTTTTTCCCCCAGACTTTCACTTTGTTCACTCCTTTATGCTACTAAGACTTGGTAATCCCTTTGTAGCTGCAGAATTTCTTTCTTAAAAAAAAAAAAAAAGGGATTAAAAGCACACAAGATTACTTGCTGTACCAAATCAAAGCTTTCAAGAATACATGGCAGCATGGAAAAGGTGCAGAGATGTGAGTAAGAGGAGATGAATGATAACCCTGGAGGCAGTGACAAAATGCGGCGTGTGCGCAGGAGCACAGCACCAGTTGGGGCAGGCCTGGAGGCAGGCATTAGGCAAATGAGGCACATGCAACCACGTCCCCATCATGAGGGGTTCCATGGGGAGCCACGTGACTCTTTTCCTATTGACTTTGATGAAGGGATTCTGAAGGTAGATAGTTAAATCCTTTCAGCTGGGGCATCTTCAATACATCGTAAACATACACACTGGAACAGTCTACTCTCTGTTTCCTCAGTGTCAAGACGCAATAGCACATTGACCGAAAACCCATTCTAAAGATGATTGTGGTATGTAGGGGTGATGGGGGAAAAATGGTGGTGGGGCAGCATCTACTTTATTACTCAGGGCTTTTCAAACACATCTGCAAGGCACGCACGTTGCATAGCCCTGTGCCGCAGTAGCAGAAACAGTTTGGGGTGGGTGGGCGGGTGGGTCTTTGAAACGAAAAAAAAGTTACTGGAATGAAAACCATTTGTACAGGACACTACCATTAGATTTCACTATGGTCTTTCTTTTTATGGGATCCTGGATTCCCAAAGGGAAAGAATTGCCAGGAAGGTCCTTTCTGTGCATTTTCCAGGTAGCTGCAATAATTCCTTTCATAGGGAGATGTCATTTCCACAATGCAGCGATTTCTCAGTCAGTTCAAGGATATATTCCAGAGAATACAGGCTTGCAAGCTGTCCAGAAACACTAGGTAGTCCTAATAGCGCTGCTTGTTCATTTAACTGTCAAATATATAGCTGATGTAAGAAGTGCTTTCCCTGTTTTCCTCTCCATTTCTAGATCTGCTCCAAGGGATTAAGTGCAATTTTAAAAGAACTTATGATCTGTTTGCAGTAGTAGCCATCTCTTACCCCAGCTGGAAAATCCCAGACCCACTGCAGTGATTTTGCTAACATTCCAGTGACCTGACTCATCACAGGGACAGGGTATTTTTGATAGCAAGCTCTTAATTCTTCATACTGTAGACCCAGCTGGTCCACAGAGGCTGACATCATTTGACCACAAAATATAAGATACTAACCACTTGAGCTTTTGCCAGAGTAGAGTTTGATAGCTGAGCACTGATTAAAATACCTTTTGGAATCAGTGTCCAGTATATATGCTATTATTCACCAGTGGCATGTATTTAATGTCTCTATGCAATTGGCCAATATATTTTTTCCTATGGTTATATTTGCCAAGATGAAAAACCAGAAAAAATTAAACCGTTTCCAACTGCTGAACTAAGTTTTCTGAACCACGTTGTTGAGTCATGATCTAAACTTAATGAATGTTCTCCTGGGTAGCTGCTATTCAGGCCGCGATGCTCCATTTTCTTTTTTGATTATGATCTGCAAATCATTGAACATTAACATTATCAAGTGGGGCTACACATATGCACAATCTGGGTTCATTACAAAGCAAGTCATACTGGGAAGTTATTTCTTCCTCTCTCCAGGTTTAAAAACCTAGTCTGGAATTATTTTATAGTCTTCTTTGGAATGAAGAATACCCTTGAAACAAAAAAATGTCCTGTCTTTCCAAATATATGCTGGTGTTGCTATTGCCAGTTTGACAACTGCGACATATGCATATGTCACAGGAAAGTTTTGGTTTGGTTTCTTTTTTTTTTTTCCCAGGCAGCTCAGTGTTCTGGAAGAGCTGCTGATGAAATATTGAACAAGTGTTGTTAACTTTTACTTGGAGCAATATAACAGCTTAGCCATAAGTTTTAGTCAGAAAAAAAAATCTTAATATGGAATTATTTTCCATTGGAAAAAAGACAGTTCTAATAAATCTTTTCAAAACTGTGTTGATTGAATGAAAATTTGTGAAAGTTTTCCACCTAGATGTTTCAGAATGAAATATTTCATCTTTTCACTTTGAAATAGCTCTTTGTTTTGGATTTGATTGTCCTGGTATTTTATGTTACAAAACATTTAAAATACTGTTGGATTAGTTAAAACAATTTCTCTCAATGTACTATAGATATTTTTTTCCATTTGACTTTTCTTTCCCAGACAATTTTGAAACAGTTAGCACCATCCTTCTAGATCAGAACAAAATAAACTGAATGTAACCAAGTAATCGGTGCGTATTACACACTCTCCTCTGGATCTGAGCCACACAAGATCTGGATCAGTTACAGCTTTCTGCTGAAAAGCTTGGCTCTTCACCTCAGGCTGCAGAGACTTCCATGCTCAGCTTTGGACGTTCTCTAGTTAAGACTTCAGTGTCAAAGCATTGGCTGTCACAACAGTATCTATACTCACTGGATTCTATAATCCCAGTGCTGTAAAACCCACTGAGTGTGTTGTCTTAGAGCAAATTCCAAACTCTGTAGCAAGATATCTTGAACAAACTCTTTGTACTTATAACACACTAATTAACAAAATGGGAGATTTCAGGTTTTATGAGACTGTTGCACGGAGAACCAAGATTTTCCACATAAAATTTTTCCCTTTCTTGATCTTGGAAACAGAGGAAGAACAGTCAGTTCTGCAATCGGTTATCTGCTATGTATTTACTGATTATATATAACTATTGGTCGAGAAGCAAGTTTTCTCCAGCTGAATAAATGATCTGAACTACACTACGAGAAATTAAATGATGGTTGCTAGGGCACGTAATTGAGGTTGTTACAGGTAAACCGTGGGAAGGGTTGGAAATTTACCTGCCAAAGCCAGCTAGCACTCACACTGTTCCAGTATATACTGAGAATCAACCCCTTTCTAATCTGTTCTCAAAAGGTTAATCTATCCATGCATTGCTTCAGGTGGCGTTAGTGTAGAAGAGTGAAGCAGAGGTTTGTTTTCCTCATTATATAAGTTATTATGCTCATGGAGCCACACATATGAATCCCTCTGGTGCTCGTGGTTATTCACTTGAAAGATCCTGCAGGAGGTCACATAATGCTAAGGCCAAGAGCTGGACATAACAACACCTTCAGGTGCTGTTCCATAGTTGCATTCTGTCGAAGTAACCATTACAGGGAACAACAAAACAGGAAGATCCTTCAGGTGGTTCAGTGGCCATCCAGCTTGTCATGCAGCTGCAATAATATTAGTACAGTTCCACAGCCTTTTCAAGGGACATAAATCTGTTCAAGCCTTGCATAATCTTACTGACCAACCATTTACATCTTTGTGATTTCATTGAAGCTGGGTGAATCAATTCAGTAAAAGAAACTTTTGATGTCAGAACATAACCGGATCCAAATGATACACTGCCTTTGCTGTCTATTTAACTCTGCAATTTATTGTCTTTTCAAGTCACTCTAGATTATTTATAGAGAAGAAAATAATAAAAGATGCAGGTATATGGGAGAGATTTTAGAATGTGTGCTATTCTCTGGCAGGAAGCTAAGCAAAAGCAGAGAAGTCACTTTAGGGAAAACACAGCTTCCTTACAAAAAAAGTAAAAATCCAGTACTAAGAGAAATGTACTTATCATTAACACATGGCAAGGTCCTTATCTGTACCCTTGGGTTTGGAATCTCTTAAACTTACACTTTTTTGCATCAATATGCTGACCCCACGGGGCGGTTTCAACAAAGATGTTACACAGGTTACTTGATTAAACTAAAGAATTGACTAAGTCTAACTTTACCCCCAGTGTAGTAGATTGATAGAATAACTGCTATATCAGCACCAAAGTTGACTCAGGTTTACCAGTGTACAGCAATACATTTCAAAAGTTTAGGAAGAGTAACAGATATCCATGAGTCCTTGGGAATCACTGAATTATTCAGTGTCACCTTCTGTGTAATGCTGATGCTGTATCACTTTGCTGCCTCTGTACTGAATCCAGCAACTGGTATTTGACTAAAGCATATAAGGTGTTACATCTTGATTTGAAAGTTTCTAGAGGTGGAGAATTTAACTTACCAAGAGGAGGGGTGGGGAGGTGGGGGTATCTCTCTGTCTTCCTTTCTAATTTAAACTTACCTTGATTCAGCTTCCTTTTATAGGGTTTTTATATGCTTTCTCCAGTAATAACACAAAGTTGATTTAGCCCCAGCTAGACTCTGTGCTACCTATTAAGTCTGAATCAAGTCATCTTTTAAGCAGGACAGCTGGATCTCTTTCAGGTTCCCATTGGAAGGCATTTTTCAGTATTTTCATAATTAGCATGGCTCTTTTCCTGTGCACTCTCCAGATTTTATGGGTTTCTCAGCTGTGGGAGAGTTTCTCATGTTATTCTGATATTAAACTAATGAATCTTATGAACACAGCCCTGCTCCTGTCATCGCTGTAAAACTGCCATGTCCCACAGCAAGCTCATGTTCAGCTCTATTTCCATTAGAATCCTTAAAGCCTTAAAGATTCCGAATCACTGCCTTCCAATTCTATGGTCCTTAATGCTCCTAAGCTGTACTTCACTCATATTGTACCTAGCAATTAATAAAAAGAATAGAAATTAAACCGATTACAGTTACCTTTATCTATTATTTCATGCCAAATCAATGCAAACTGGCCCGACAGAACTGGCATCTGACCATGCTGATTAGAATCAAGTTGCCCATATCGATTCAACTGTGGTTGGTTTCACGTTGTAGCACACAAATTAAATGATGTTCTCTCTTGCCTTCCCTAACTCCACATATGAAAATGAATAGATTTTTGTTAAAAAACCATATTACTTACATGCTACCTTAGCCATATTTGTTGCCTCATGGCCTACCTGCCTTCCATCACAGGCGCGCTCTCACGTATTCTGTTCTACAGGCTTGCAAGGGTCATTTATAACGCTTATTTTAAGACAACTTTGGCTCAAGAAATGACACAGATAAAAACACTTAACTGTCTCAGCAGCAGTCAAGACATTGGTCCTAGTCTGAATGGTTCCAGCTCTAACACTCAACATCTGTGCCAAATCCAGCTATAGCACCAACTAATTCCAGCCACCAGAGCACATCACTGGGGCTGATAAAGGGCTGTAAATGTTAATAAATCTGGCAGGGCATCATGTAACATAATAGATATTTTCAAATAATATCTTCTGATATAAAAAATAATGTAAAAAAATGCAAATCTTACTTTATACTGGGCACAATATGGTATATTCTCTTTCCTCCTCTACTAGCTGAATCACGTACCAAGCCTTCTCAATATTTGCCCTGTACTGTCAAAAAAGCTGGGCTAGGATTATCCAGGTCATCTTGCTTTGCCTTTCATTGAGTTAACTCTCCTCGAGACTCAAAAGTTTCCTTATTGCTCAAAGACTTACTACAAGTTAGCAAGAGAAGTCTATGCGTCTCACACAACTCTCCTGCTTATCTGGTGCTACCGCAGCATAGAATCACAGAATGGTCTACGTTGGAAGGGACTTTTAAGATCATCAAGTCCAACCATTAACCTAACACTGCCAAAACCACCACTAAACCATGTCAGAGTTTTACTTTTAAATTCCTTATGGTTGCTGTTATCATCTTTCACAGTTACTTGGGAGGGTTGTAAGGTACTTCTGCATTCCCGTGATGTCCAATTACATCATCTGCTTCCTTCTAAACATAAAAGAGAACTATTGAGTATTTCTGCCTTTCCTGAATCCTGATGCCTTTCACCATCTTCTGCCAGCAAGTGAGCTATACTATTGTTAGGAATTATTTTATTGCTGTTGCTCTTAAAAATGCCTGACTGTCCTTAGGCTGTGAGGTAGAGGTTTCTTTTGCTCCCTCTCAAGTCTTTCCCCGCTTTATATTTCCACAGTCTCTAATTTACATAATTGCTGCCTCCTTCCTCTTTCTTCTCCTCTTCCCTGTTTATTAGATATATTTTTAATAGTAGCCTTTACTTCCTTACTTAATAAGCAGGTGCTGCTAACCAAAGATATCCTTATTCACAATTATGAAATTGTGGTTTTTAGTCATCTAGTAAATTTTCCTAGAATAATTTCCAGTTTTCATTCACATTTTCCTGTCTAAATCTCACAACTTCTGTCCAAGTTTCTCTTCCCAGCCACTTTCATTCATTGTGTTCCTGGATGCTTTGTGAAATAAGCCATTTAGGAGCACCAAATACATGACTAGACAGACATCTAGTAAACAGAATAGAAACTAAGCTTGTGTCTTTGCTTGGGCAGGTTAGAAGCAGGATGGAAAGCTCTTGGTTTAACATCCTAACAATAAAAAGGTGGTTTTTTTCAATGTCTCTTCAGAATATGCTGGACTAGAGTTCCGTTCCCGTTCTAATTTAGTCTAATTACTTAGTCATTAGCAGAAGTTACTAAGCTTGCCCTGGCAGTCACTTTTCTAGGAATTAACCAGGTCTACTCAGCTTGAAAATTATTGGAAATCTGTTAGGCACTATTACCAAAGAAATGAGAGGCTCCTGGGAAAGTTAAATTAAAAAGACTAGAAGTTCAAAGAAGCACTAAAATACTTAGTACTTACTTACTTACTCCTATTAAATCTTTCAGAAGCTTGTGCTTTATTAACAGTAATGATGATTAGATGTGCTGTTAGTGAGCTGTGTTGGACTGGGGAGTCCTGGGGGAAAACACTAAGGCATAGCATGTGCCTGCCAGATTCTTTGCAGTACCTTGGTGAAGGATAGAAAAAAAAAAAAAAAGTGAAGTGTATCCAAAAACCTAAGAACAGATGTATGAAGTTGTCTAGTTGATGCTTTTCCTTCCTGTTAAGTGCTGCTGTTCGAGAATTGTAAGGAAGCAAAGAGCAAATGTTCCTGATGATAAAGAAGTTTACTAGAACTGATAGGGCTAATGATTATGAGATTAGACTCTTGATTACAACTGAGCGTTGATTTAGCAAAGATGTGCTATGAATATAAAGCTAATGCTTAGTAGACCTTTTTTTTGTTTGAGGGTAAGTATGATAACACACACAACTGGAACGCCTAACCATATATAAAAGCAACTCCTAAATAGCTGTTTGTTGGGTTGGTTTTTTTTCCTTAAATCAGATCTACTGCAATAGCTAGAGGGAAGGTGAAAAAAAAGAAAAAGGTTTTGGGAAAACAGTCTTCCTAATAAACATTCTACAGAGTTTGCCACAACATTATAGCTACTTACTTGATTTTAGTACTGCTCTTTGTGAGGAAAATAAAACAGTTATAGCAGAAAACAGGTAAAAATGGCTGGTAGCAGGGAAAAATTAAAAATATAGCAGGGGGAGATAAGGCCTTTGGGGTATGCAGAAATCAGGGGTATGTCAGTAGGAAAATGACAGTTGTTAAACTTAAGAAAAGACCGATTCATCCCAGACATGTCTGCACTTATACTGTTACTTCAGGCAATATAAATGATGCAAGGGCCAAGTTTTGTTTTATGTACGGTATTACAGAGGAAGTAATCCCACTAGAGGAACAAAAAAGTGGATTTTTCCCACCAAATCAGCCTCCTCATACTAGCTCATTTTTAAGTTTAAAATCTTGGATAAGAAGAGGTTTAGAAATTTCTGACTTTACTGGCTTCTTCATTTAGCAAAAATTAACATAAAGGATTAGTCTCAACTTTCCAGACTAAAATAAAACCTATGGTGTCCTGTCTCCACTGGAGTTCAATTTAGTTATCTTGAAAACATGATGATGGAATAATACTGCAACTATTTCTCAGTTAGAGTGAAACCAAGAAAGTTTTATGAAAAAAAAAAACCAACGTTTATCTGGGGCAGAGAATAGAACTAGCTACTAAATATTTTACTTACAGAACAACATCTGGAACATACACAACTTGGTGCAGCAGATTTGGGTTTCTGTGCTATTGGCAATACTTTTTTAAAATTAGGTCGTGTCTTTTTTTTTTTAAGAAACATTACTAAGTGGCATATGTGGAAATTGCACACTGCAGCTTGAAAGCTATGTGCTTTCTAACAGTAATATTTCACATCCTGCACATATTGTTTTTCAACATACAATGTAAGATTTGTCAAATTGGAGTGGCCATGTTTAGTCTTATGTTTACATTTCTCTATAGTTGAATGCTAAGTTAGAGCCATCATGTTGCCATCATTTTCTAAGACACTGTTGCTTGGCTTTTTATTTTTTTTTCCACTGTTGCTTTACACATTCCTTCAAGTAATGAGAAAATTTACTTTAAACATAAGTATTTGATTATTTCTTTTTTTTTTTGTTTTCCCTCTCCTTCTCCGGGAAAGGCTCTGTTCTACTTCAGAAGCAGTTCTTATATACCAAAGAACAAGAATGGGTACTGTAGATACAACACTTGTTCTCTACCTAGACTAATACAGATTTATTCTTACTTAACCTTTGACATCCATCTCTAAGAAAAAAAAATCTCTATGATAGTGGTCAAACATTCCAATAGGATGCTCAGAGAGGTTTTGGGCGGTCCATCCCTTTAACACTTTAGTGATATGACCCTGAGCAACCTCAGGTATCTTCACAATTGGCCTAGCTTTGAGCAGAAGGTTGGACCAGGTGACCTCCAAACGTCCTTTCTAACTTAAGTTATTCTCTCTTACATATGAAAATAAGCAAATACATGTTAAAGTATTCTCTTTTCTCCTCTTAAGGATCAAAGAGAGAGACATTTTTCATAGTGTCCTGTTTAACATACATATCCTGACACAAATGCTTTGCCAGGATCACTGGAATTGCTTCTCCCATAGTGCCAGTGAAAGATGAGGATTGGCTTCAGTACCAGGAGCAACAGCATATCGCACCTCTTGATTTGAGTCCCATTGGCAAATGTAAAGCGGTGCACTCTTGTTCTAGGATCCAGCACTCTGGATCCACTGGTGGTGATGTCTGGAGTGACTGTGAAGCTTGGCAAGGTCAGGACTAACAGCAGAAGTGCAATGAGAGCTCACGTGGAAGGCAGCGCTGGTGGGCACTGATGCTGAAAGAGTCAAATATGCACACTGTTCCTTTGAGTGGAGGATTGTTCTTCCATAAGACTGGCCACAGAGGCATCTTCCCCTTGACAGAAATGCTGTTCTTCAGTACGTGAAATAATTATGAGATGAATATGAATTGAAAGTGCACTTCCTCTTGACCTACTTCCCAAGCAGGGAAGCACAGCTTGATGCCCTCCTGTTTGGAAAGGTAAAATTATCTCTCCACATTCCCTAGGCTCTGCATAAGCCTCTATTGTTTGGTACCAACCACATGGCTAATTATCATACCTACTATGCAGTCTCTTTTAATGATTTCCTTCCATCTCTTGTCAACACCCAGGCTGACTAACCAGACTGGTTTCTTTTGGAGAAGTGTACCTGTTTACCCTGTCAATAAATACACCTCTTTTTCGTTTGTACTGTGAAGGTAAACATTCAGAATGATAACGTAAGCTGGCTTTGGGAAAGTGGCTAATCATTCTGAGGTGCTCCAGGACTGTGTGCATCTGAATCCTGCCTCATTAAATGAATAGACCTTTCTTTACTTTCTAGGTTGCAGGATGCACCTTTTTACTTCACCACAAAATCAATTACATGTTCCATCAATGCTGGTGGAGTCTGGCTGGGGCCCCAAGCCTTCATGTACAAGTCGTACAGCAGCTCAAGGCTTAGAAGGACAGTAATGCCACTTCTGTGACAATTTCTTTGCACAAAGAACATAGGCTCCAGAACCAGTACTTTTAATACTTGGACCTTCCTAGCCCTTCAGAGAAGTCTGTGGCTCTCATTCTCATGTCCGTAAGAAAATAGAGATGATGCCCCAGCGCAGCTCTTGCTGGTATTTCAAAGCCACCAACTGTGCTGGCACTCAGAGCTGCCGAAAGGCTTTGTTGGGTTTGGTCTTGGGAGTCCCTGGATTGACAGGTGATGATTATTGCAGGCCATTTCCTCCTCCTGTGGAGTCAACTCCACAGTTCTTCCATCAAAAGTAATTGTTTGAAAAGGGAGGAGGTGCTGGGAATTTCTGACCTGGATAGGCTTCCCACAAGAAAAAAAAAAGAAAAAAGATTGCATAAAAAAAATAATCTGTTTGCTGATACAGTCAGTTCATGATTTTCTTGGTAACTGTTATAACTGATGTTTTGCTGTAGTAGGGTATTACTGTGTCCAGGCTGTGAGAGCAAGCACCAAAGGTATAAAGGAGAAAAGAAAGCTCAGCAATACGGCAGACAGCAGGTGGTGGAGATTCCTAAGTTAGCACTGAGGCAAGTCAGTAAGTCTGTGCAGCCCCACATCGTGTCATGCAGCTGTACCAAGTTGGACTAGAAGTAGAGAGCAGGATGTTGCTAAATGATTGCTCAGTTAATCCATAACCTGAATAAACCACCCAGAGATAAGTCAGAGATGATGGTGTGTGAATTGCCAGAACAAAATCTCAATTCTAACTTCACAAAGGGAAGTCTGTAGGTCCCAGTGAAGAAAATTTATGCTAGGAAAGAATCCGATCATGGGTTGTGTTTTTTCCCTGTGTATACAACAAAGATAATACCTTTTGCTGCAAACTTCACCCAGGATGAATTGTCAATCAGTGCGTATGAATCACCTGCCAAACCCTCGAGTGCGTCAGTGATAACAGAATACAAATTCAAAAGTGCAGGTGCCATATCAGCAGCTGGAGCAGAGCTGACAACACAGCTAGAGACAATGACCATTCCTGAATTTCTTCCTGGCCACACTCAGCATTTGTCATCTCACTTTCTGTATCAAGATATGATGCATCCGAGTGATGCAACCTCTACAACAGCTCTGGATGGCCATCTGAGTTCTCTTGGCTAGTCAGTGATGCTAATTTCATTCAGTTTGAGCATCCATAGTTGCTGCTATAATTTTAGACATCGCTAACTCCATAACTACCAGGTGTGTCCAATTATAAAGTTAGTTTAGATTTGTCTAATCTATTTTTTGGTTTTTTTTTTGTTTTTGTTTGGGTTCCCCCCCCAGTGTGCTGATGTAACTCTCAACCCCCAGATGACAGTTCTGTTGTCAGCAAAGATACTTAACAGAGAAACTCCTTCACAAGATTAATTCACAGGAAACTGTTTCAAAGGCATCGTTTTGGTTGTCAAAGGAAGCACAGCCTCCATCGAACTGGGCTCAGATTTTCTTAATTTATTTCTGCAGCCTAATTAAATGCATCTTAATTAATTAATTACACTAGAGAACATTGCCTTGAATGCACATAAACCCAGTTTGACTTGCAGAAGTGCTGAGAGTGCCCAATCCACCAAAGCCAATAGGAGTTATTGATCAGCGCCCTTGGACAGAAACCCACACCCCAGCATTGCCTGCTCCTGTCTCCCCTGGGAGGTCAGCAGAATCTTTCATCCCCACAGCTTTCAACAGAAACACAGCCAGCCATCGAGTCAGGTACATGTCAAACAGGTCCCTGGCTGAAGCTGGTTGCAGCCAAAAGGCCATTCCAGTACCATTTGCTTAAATGTTGCTTTGGCTTCCCTGATGCAAAGCACTTCCTGTGACACTTTAGATATATCAGCATAATGGAGCTCAGAGTTTATTGCCATCCACCTCCTTTCAAGTGACTAGATAGACCTCAGACAGTATAATTTTTGGAGAGCAGTATTTTGCTGCACTGTTGCCTGGAACAGCTGCCTAAGCAAAGTATTGTGGCTGAGAAGTTCCCACTGGTTATACTAGAAGTTCCAGCCCTGTTAGGCTCATTAAAAGGAACAGCACTTAGCTTAATGGTTAGGAGAGACCACTATTAATTTTGAAGCAGAGGATTTATAAATCAGTTATGGCTTCCATGAGTCTGAGACAGAATGCCAGACGGGATGGGTAACAGCAGCAAGGTCTGATGTGCCCTACTACTGTGATTGGAGACAAACCCATAGAGGACACCTTATCTCCACTAGCTCAGCAGGAATCAGCAGCCTCATCTTCCTCCCCACACATGCCTGCTGTTTGCAGAGCCCTCACAAGCACAACTTCAGCCACATGAACTTTCTTGGTAGCCCATGAATGCTTACTAACCCATTTTATTCAATCACCTAGAAAGCTCTCAACACTTTTGGAAGCACCCAACCCCATTGTCTGGGATGCTTAAACAGTCTATTTTTGAGACGCTGTTCCCTTAACTTTGTTGCCTATATCTTGGGGTAGAAAGTGATGGTGTATGTTCCTTCTCCTGACACATTTGAGACAGGTAGACCGTCACCATTTAAGGACATACAGGAACACTCCCTTCAGAACATGATTGCTCTAAATCATTGTTTTAAAAACTGGAACAGGAGAACAAAGTCTATGATTGCTTGCATTTTGTGCACTATCAGTAAGTGGGGTTGCACAGGATTTGGGTCGAGGCCAGTTTTATTTCTAAAATGCTATCTAATCTGACCTTTAGTATTGCTTTTACATAAAACTGAACAGCCACAGCAACAGCTGTGTGAGGAACTGAGCCCAAAACATAACACTTCTCCAAGCCCTACTGCAGTGTCCTTCATGTGGTGCGAGGAAGAGAAATTTAAGACTTCAGGAGGCCACTATTGACATTCAGGGTATGTATTGCTAAAGCAGGAGAGACAGTTTTAACTGAAGAGAAATTTTATTGGAAAAATGTGTCAGGTGGTTGGTATTCAATATTCAAAAGAATGCACTTGAGAGCTACAGCAGCCATTAAAAAATATATCAAATTTAATAAGAGCCAGTTTTACATGCATGACCAGCTTCTGAAGTAGCTCTTTTTACGGAGCTCCCCTCCTGAGCTTTGTTGTAAACATTACTCACAATAATCTTCCAGTCACAACTTAGGTCCAGGGTCTTGCGTATTATTTTAACACAACATAAAAGCACAAAATGAACTCTAAAATAGATGATTAATAGAGGGAAAAGGAGGGAGAACATGCTCTAGAGTTGCTGCATATTTCTTTTACTGTGTGGATTGCTACAGCACTGTATCTTAAATAAGTTGTATCAGGCATCTTTAAAGCCCAAATAATTATGCTTTTTGAACTCTTTACCCTCAGACTTCAATCCCTACACTTTGCAGCTGGTCTGAGAAGTTTCCACAACACACTTTTGCAATACTTCATAACCTAGGACTCTATCTAGGTAGCATATAATCCTCTTTAGTCACCGTTATATCTAAATTCATAAACCACTGGAAAAAAGTGCTAGCACATTAGCAGAGGCATAGAATAACAAATTGCACTGAAAAAATTCTTGGTACCATCTTAACAATGGAACAACCCTTTGCATTTACGACTGAGCACCACCTACTGGTTATCTCATCTAATTTAGCTATTTCTCCTGCCACCCTCCTCCCAGTAAATCCTGAGAGCAGATCCTAGATTTTAGGAAGGCATACTGAGGTAGATGTTACAGCTGGGTGCTGTAACATGGGACCTGAGATTTCAAAGTTGAGCTTCTGAACTTGGCAAGACACAACGGTGAAGGCAGCTGTGATGCCACAGCTGGAGCAGCCAGAGGGAGACAAAACTCTGCAGCCCCCTAACACAAAGGGCAGTGGGGCTATAGCCCTCCCCACTGCATCCACTCCCCACTCAGTCTCAGAGACCAAAATGAAGCAAGTAACTCGCAAATAAAAGCAAAAGCACCAGAGGCCCGTCCTCTTCTGTTGAATTCCCATGTGCCTCATCCTCCTCGTTTTAATCAACTTCGCTCAAAACATAATTTCACCTTACTCTCTCCAGCATCCCCTAGTTGAAATGCAAGTTGCCGATTTTCTCATCTAGTTCTTCTGTTGTGCCAGTGACCTGGCGATCTCAGTTTGACATTAACTGCTTAATCCAGTTTGCCAAGAAGAAGAGGCCTGTTACCTACTATTATGAAAAAACCCCAATCCTGGCACTTCAATCCTGCCACTTTGATCTTACAAAGTATCTTAATGGAGATGCTTTCAGAGCCACACTGTTGGAGTATAATTTGATTTAATATTGTGAACTTAAACTGAAAGGGCCCAAGATAAGTCTTTTAATGATTTAACTTTCGTTGAACTCAGTGGAAGCCAGGCAGGGAAGTCCCAGTACCATTTTTCAGAAGTGGGATATATTACTGGCCATAGCTGTTTCACTTCTGGTCTCTGCCCAACAGTAATTCACAATTCATGTTTAACATACTGACATATCAATGGCCATTTTTATAGCACACTATATCACTGACCTGAATTTAGTATGGCTAACCGTTACAGCCCTATCAAGCGGCACTGAAGGATGGAAAGAAAAAGGAAAAAACAACCTCATCCTATGAATCCTTCTGTCAACACAGCAAGCTATAAACCCAAACAACAGGATGGCCCCACCCTTGAAATTCCTCCAGGAAGACAAGGGAAAGCCAAACCTAATATTTCTAATTACCAAGAAAAACCTTCCACTCTATAACCACCTTAAACCTCCTCGCTGAGCTTTACTGTACATCCTAAGGCAGGGCCTTGGCCCAGCTTTCAATTAAATTATTAATAGGAACAATAGAGTCAAAGTTTCCCAACGCAGATGCCTCAAGTTGTTAAATCCATATAAAGCAACAAGACACTAGATATGCTGATTTCAGATTTTCCTCCTGTACCCAGGGTTTTGTAAGGATGTTGTGTTGGATCTTTCCTTTGATTCAAATGTAGAAAGGGCTCCCTTGGTGACCCAGTTAGCTGTGTCCCTGGGCCCCAGTGCTCTCTAGTGACACCTTCTTGCCTGGGAATGCTGGGTCCCATACAAGAGCTGAGCATCTGCAGGGGCTGAATCACAAAGCTTGGACCCTCTGTGTGATATGATTTGAGATCTCATTGGGTCTGGGTGATTTGGAAAAATCTGCACCAGAAAAAAAAATTGCTCTTTGCAATCTTTTTGCTGCCCCCGAATTCTTCACTCTCCCGCTGTCAGGGTCAGCCTGCTGAAGCAGCTGCCTCCAGGGACTTGCATGGGACTTGAGAATACCCCACAGAGCCCAGTGCTGCTGCCTTTCCGCATGGGGACTGGCCACGTAGGCTGGTAGGTGAGCTTTGGTGGGGGAGCTGGGTCTTGCACAGGGCTAGTTTCTTCCAGAAAAAGTTCCGCAAACAGTAACTGCAGCAGATGGCATAACTGCTTAGCTCAGTTGCTTCCAATTTACTGTATAGGCACTGTAAGTTGCATACTCCAGTAAAAAGGGCACGGCTGGGACACACTTCCCACTTGGGGATGGTGTGGGAAAATGGCTGCCCTGTTGTTCCCTTTGCCATCAGAAGGCTCTAGAAAAGCGGGAAGAGCACCCAGAGCACACGCCACAGGGCTACGCAAGGGAACGAGGGCAAATAACTCAGCGAGTGTCAGGGAGAGGCTCTCTGGGGACCTTTAAGGAGACCAGCAGATTCATACACACCAGGGAGTCCATGGAAGTTGCTGGGAGGGAAACCAAGGCTGAAGGAGTAGACTCACCGTGCAAAGACACTTTGTTTTAAAAGTTAATGTCTCACCCAACAATTCCTCTAATTAAAGAGTTATCCTTTTTTTTTAGTTTACTAGACTGTTCTCATAACTCCTGTTTTACAGACTAGAGGCTTTTTTTTTTTTTTTGCCTTTTGATGTGAGGCGATTCCACCTCAAGGTTCTGGCTGCTTCAGGCTTCTGTCACATATGGCCAAAAAAACAGGTTTTGGCACAAAACTCACCCTGACCCCATCTGGATTTTCCTGTTTGTTCAGATTCATGTAACTTCAGCTAACAGCAGCAAGGCTGCAGAGAAGCCTGAGCATTTCCTTTGCAATATCGTCCCCAAAACAATGTCTCTGTCNAGGACTCCGCAAGCTGCAGTCTGAAGGAAGAGAGGTAACACTGCATCTATCAGAAAACTAGATCAAATTCTGGGTTACTTCTGTTGCGGGCTGCCTGCGTGCTCCTAATCAAGTTTATTTGTGCCTGTCATAACAGGACACCCAAACATGATGAGGTGTCTGGGTGCCACTTGACTCAGAAAATAATGGCATCCCCTCCTTGTGGGACATACCTCAATTGCAGAAGCAGGGCATATCTCCTTCCTGACTTGAACTACAGTGACAACTTTTTTTCCAGAAGATGAGCAGAGCAAAGAGACATTGTGTTTAACACCTTACCTGCTCACAGGCTTCAGAGCAGCAAAAGATTAAGCTTAGTTGCTTAGAAGATCATACCTCTCAGCCTCTCTAAGGCATTTCACTGAGTGTTTTCCACTGCTTTAGAACTCTGAACTTGTGTTTCCCAGCAGAGTGGCAGACCATTTCAGAGATATCACATACATACGCAAGCCACCTCTTGAACACATGAGCTCACTTTTCTTAGCTGCCTTTTGAGGATGTCTGCCTAAGAAGCAGACATTGCCAGTGGTCCATAGGAGACAGGTGAAAAACAGCTGCCTTCCCTAGTGGGAATTTGTTTCAAGTACCTTCTTGATTCATACTGACTTGCTCCACACTGACCCTTTTTGAAGCAATGCATGCCTAAACAAGTGCTTAATGTTTTGCCACTCAAAGGAGAACTGAAGTTTAAACCGGTGAATCCATACTCACTTGAGAGGCTTGAACACACACTTTGCAGTGCAGATGTAGCAAGTGTAGGAGAAGAAATGTGCCATACTGGGTGCTTTAGAAATCAGCTATGTTCATATCTTGTCATGAAAACAAATAGTGCTTCTAGTTGCTGGTAGCCATCCATAACTGCTGTCAGGTAGGTGAAGCTTTGTAGTGAAAGCAAGAGACTCAAAGGCAGGACACCGGTCTCATTCCGTGCTCTGCCATCCTTTATGATCTGTGATCATGCCTTTTGGCTCCTCAGCTGGTTCACTTATTAAAACATGGGTAATAGTTACATGTGTAAATGCTCTGCACAAGATAACAATCAATCCTGTTAAAATTCAGTTAAACTTTGAGGAACCTTTTTATCTCTAATAGAGTTAGGATAAGAGGCTCTGACTGATACCAGAGCTCCATTGTGCTAGTTACTGTACACACACAAAAAAAAGGAGACATCTTATTGTGCTGGAAAGCTCTTAATGTATGACAATTGAAATAGTTTCATCCCCATTTTTACCAAGCATCCAAGTCAGACATTACCCAACACCTTAGGGCCAAGCTTAGACCTCTGCAACTCCTAGAAGTGCCTTTACCCACTCAGTCCCATTCTTGTCCATTTTAGCCACAGCAGCAGTGAAACCCTCTAAAGTGTAGCTAAAGGACTTGCCATAATCAATCCAAGAAGAGGAGCAATAGCCTCCGTCAGACAATAACCAAGCCACAAGCAGAAATGCTAATGTGTTCACCCCACACAGAGCAATACTAAACCCACAGCAAACAAACACGACAGCTCTTCAGCCAGGCTCAGAGAGACACCATTGACATGCTCAGAGGTACTCAGAGGTGCTCCCACACATGCTGCTGAGAACGCAACCATGCTCCTCGCAAGCAGTGTGCCTCGCATCCTCGAGGGTTTACCCATCACCCCAACCTTGGCGAGGCAGTAACAGCCTTCCTTGGCACAGCAGGCTCCCAAGCAAGAGGCAGCCCCACAAGCCAGAGCTTAATGGAAGGGCGTTAACACTAATTGAATCTGAACAGCCATAGCCATGCATCACTTTGCATTTTCTCATGTTAAAATGCAACTGCCATTTGTTAGAGCACTCCTAATGTGTTTAAAAATCTTTCCAGCCACAGCTGATGTTTCTAAGCATGACATGCCCAAGCAGCCTCACACAGACCTGAGATGCCACTCTCCAGACTTCCCTACCCTGAAGTCCATTGCTAACTACAAGTATCCGCCCCTGCAACCCCAGTTACTACCTTGCTAGTTTCTGCATCCAATACCTAGTTCTGCCAACTCTGAAAAAAAAAAAAAAACCCAACAAAACCAAACACCAAAACACAAACCCCAAAACAATTGAGATTAAGGATTTATGAAAGTTCAGATCAGCAACAGCACCTTATTTTTTTTTTTTACCTGTCCTGATGGCATGAGGCCAGATGCTCAGCTGCAAACTGACAACTCAGAGAGTGCAAGTTCTGAACCAAATCAGCAGATTCAGCCTTTTTAGATCCAGAGATTGGCTCAATTTCCTGGCAGAGAAGGAAGCTAAGCTTGGCAGGTTGTTTTTTGTTTGTTTGTTTTTTTAAGAAAGAGAATACTATGCACTCAGGTGAGACTAAATCAGCAGGGACTGTTTAGAGATGCTGGTGAGCAGTGCAGTAGGAAACAGACACTGACCCGCAGGACAAAGACATTGTGAGTGTTAGTACACATGAAACTGGAAAAAATACTTTGTGGATGAAAGACCTTATAAATAGAGGGACTCAAACCCTTGAGTTTCACTGTTTATGGATGTGATCTCATCTGCTCTGCCTCTGTGGAAACCCTCAGTCACGTTCTCTGCTCTTTCAACCTGGACTCACACTTCTTTTCTGTGGAGAGCCCTGAGCACTCAAGAGGGTGACAAGGGGCACATAACTGCCAAAATCTGCAGATGAACCTGAACTCCAGTGCCTTACAGTGAAGTTGACCTGGGAAAAACTGCAAGATGTAAAGCCCCCAGGAATAAGAAAATCACCTATCTAATTTCATCAGCTTCAGTGGCTTACCTGTATAGTGAATTCAGTCCTTGTGTATTATATACAAAACACAGGCACGTATCACACTTCTGCTGTAGATCTTAGCCATCTCTCTTCCTAGATATCACCTATGTGAGCATTCTCATTATTTTACAAATGGGGAAACTAAGATCCAGGGAGAGCAAGTAGGATGCCCTAAGTCACGCAGCAAATGACAAATTAACCTTGGGCTCCCTCACATGAAAAGCAATGTCAGACCAGGGCTGCGATTGTTCTGCATACAGAGTTGCAGGTCACCAGGTGAACCAAGCACAAGGGCCTGTTGCTATATGCTTGTCCCATTCTAAGACTTCTTAAATTTTTTTTTTTTTTTTTTACCCTACACATCTGCTGCAAACCAGTCAGAGGGGAACTGGACCTTTGGTATGATCTAGTGCAGCTGTTACTGTGTTCCCTCAGTTTTAGAAATCAACCTGACCCTCAGCATTGGATGCAAACACCCTTAGACTTGGAAGAAGTTAGATTTAGGACCTTGTTTTAAGAATGTTTTGTATTAAAATGATTTATGTGAACACATTTGCTCTTTGGATCTGGCAGCAGCCTGCAATCAGGCCCAGCTTTTCTTAGTATTTTGGGCCATAAGCCATCCAGCTTGAGGATTTATTCATCTTAACGTGTTTAGCTTTGTAAGCACAATGCAGTAGTTACTGTTGTGCCTCCCGGCTGCTCTTCCATTTTTTATAAACACATTTTCTCTGCTAACCTACTTTTAATTTTTTCTTGTAAAGCTGTTTTGAGTCTTCTCTTGCTCCCCCACCCCCCAAAAAACACTAGGATAAAATTGCTCTGGGTGCTAAATGCTAGTGACTTGAATTGGCTCCAGCTTCTATATCCTAGCTTTGGAAATAATTGTTCCCACTAATCCTTTTGAGTGCACTCCCAATTCCATACATTCAAAGAGCTGTCCCCCACCACCACACATACACACCCAATTGCTTCTGTTCAGCAATCAGAGATCATGCATCAGCACATTGTAATTGCTGATGCTGAGCCCCTAAACCCAAT
>VZSZ01001072.1:1283332-1363744 GCA_013398815.1 Ibidorhyncha struthersii
AGAGACAGCAACCCAAGGAAGGGGGGGTGTGAAGGGAGAAAGATCTCGATAGCAGGAAAAAGTGTGAAAGAAAGACAAGGTGAAAGGCACAGGGTGAGAAGAGAATGGAGAAGGAGAGAATATAAAAAGACGATGAAAGGAGAGAGGAGCTGAACGGGAGATGCAGAGAGGGTCTGCAGGATGAATAAGAGACAAGAAGGAGCATGGAAAGTGAGAAATGGGGAGCAGAGTACGCACGCTTGATACGACAAGAGGGTCTCTGCAGGCTGTGAGTGCTGCAGCCAGCCGGGAAGCAGACTGCTGTGTCAGCCGGAGGGCAAGGGCGAGGAGAGGCGCCCAGGATCTCGCGGGGCTCTGCTACCTCGTGACTTACCCCACTCCTCTGCTCGGCTACCCCCTACCAGCCACAGCCAGGGGACTGCCCGGCTTCCCTACCCGCTGCCAACCCTTCAGCTCAACATCGTGTTAGGTTTTGCTGTTAGTCTCCCGCTCCTGCATGGCCTCATTTCAGGGAGTTGCAGTGAGAACATGAGGCCAGCCTTGCAGCTGGGTAAGTGAGAGAGGCTCTGCTGGCAGTCTCACCCAACTGCACCTTCATCCCTTTATCAATAGTAGCGTCCTACTCAGGCACCCCTTAGCTCAAGGATGGGGGTCCTAAGTGCTGCACCACGGTGACATCTCCACCCGAGAGAGGTCACCGAATTGGCTTGTGAGTGTGAGATGAGACACAGGAGGTGGATAAAGCAAATGGAGAGTGGGAGTTTGGTGAGACTAGAGAACAGGAACAGTGCTTAGCAAGCACACAGGATCTGTGCCTGCCATTTGCCTTGGCTTCCACTTCTGAAGAGGTGCTGGCCCTCAGCTCCTGGAAGTTACTTTTTGGTTGGAGAGCTCTCATCCAAACAGTCGGTGTCAGTGAGCTGTCCGTTACATCGAGCGGTGACCTGTCACAGAAGTGGAAGAACACCTCAGAGAAAGATCTCCATCAGGACCACACCCATGCATAGGGAGAGCCTGAGATACCAGGAAAGCATCCTTGATTTATTTTCTGGGATTTGTTCAATATGAATTGAAGGCAACACAACCATTTGGCTCTGAACGGGACCCCTAGCGAGCAGAACAGATGGCTATATTAAAAGGAAAACACCCTAAGCACAACTGGACTAGCTGACGGCCTCCACAGAGGCTGAAGAGGGGGACCGGCCCTGAACACTCAGTTTTCCTTTTGCCTGCAGCATCCATGACGGGGTTTACTATTACTTTTGTTCGTGGAATGCAGCCAAGATGCTTGCTGTTGCGCCAAATGGGAGAAAAAAAACAGCCTTTGCCTCCCAGAGCTCTCAATGTAGTTGGTATTGACCAAAGCGTTCCCTGCACATCCCTTCTCTTGCACATGTGTGGCCGCACACCAGCCTGCTTCCTCGCCTGCTGGCTGACACATACGGCTCTGCAAGTGAAGTCTGACCCGCTGGGTGGGCAGGCATCTGGTCATTGCTGCCATCCCCTGCGCTGCCACTACCTCCGTCTGCGCCTTGGCATGGCACGTAGGCCAAAAATATTAAAATTGTTTCCCTTCATCCCAAGTGAAGTGGGGTCAGGAGCTGCAGGGAGTGAGCTTCTCAGGAAAAGCAGAGTAGCTAATAACCATGCACTTAAAAGTAGAGGTATTGACTAAGAGCAGGGCCTTTAATCTCTCCGCTTTCTGCCCGTAGAAAGGGAGCTGTGCTCCTCTTCTACCTCGCAAGATGATGACGCTCTGCGTGCTTTAACCGTCATCAACTGATGTTTACAAAGTACTTTCTAAAGCTGCCAACTGGCAAGTACTGTGGAAAAAAAAAACCTTGGATTTTCCCTGGTGCCTGATGTTGTGTGCATGCGTGCCTGCGTGTGCTCGCCTCTGTGCGGCTGGCTGGTCATCGGCCGGGATTCCCGCGGCGGGTGTCTCTGCACCTACCCCTCCAAGGGCACGGCCTGCATTCATGTCTCTGTTTTCTTTGGCATTCTCCGGCATTTCCCTTGGAACTAATGGCCAATAATATAGTTTCTCCTCAGACATCGCCCTCCGCCAGAGCGCTCCCATCAAGAGGATTATCGTTCTCATACTTGCAAGCCTCATGCTGTCCCACTGTCCCTTTCAGGCTGTTCTCCCCTGGGGACAGGATCACCAAACCCACAAAGCACACAGATTTGCAATTAGATCTGCTCTGTAATTTTTTTTTCTGCTCTGAAAAATACAACAAAAGGTTTTGTAGAAATTGTCCAAGTAGCTTTAAGAAAGCTCTGTGCTGCCCGCAGCCCAAAATCTGCAAGCTTTGGAAAGAACTACTTAGATGAACCTCCTCCAGAAGTTTTCGCAAGAAAGTAGATATTTCTTGTAAAAATAAGTGTGTAATAGAAAGCAAAGAATTTCCCTTGAAAACTAATTTCAGTGGAAATTTTTCAGGTAGCTTCAAGTGAACTGTGGAGCTCAGTGTGCCCTCTGGCGCCAGAGCCGGGTGTCACAGGCCCTGGGACCTGCCAGCTCCCTACAGCAAAACTAGAGGTCAAGTTTAAAAAGAGAAAAAAAAAAATAAAAACAAACCCACACTTGTGGTAATATAATCCTTCTTTCTATAAGAAACCATGCAAAAATTAAAAATAACAATAGAAGTGAGTTAAATGTTTGGGGGATGGGGGGTGGTGGGCTTTGAGCAAGAATAAAGCTTCTGAGATGGTGCCTCACTCAGCCCCTGTAGTGATCTGTATCACTGTGCCATGTTTACACAAAAGGAAGCAGAAAGGGGATTTGCCTGCGGTCAGACTGAAGCCAGCAGAGTCTTTGCAAGGGAAAGAGGCTGTCTCATATGGAAAGCCAAAACATCCGGAAATGAGACATGGGAGCCAAGCTCCAGCACCAGTTCAGCCAGCGCTATTGAGTGACTGGGCTATACTTTTTCCAAGTCCTAATTTCCCTACCCTTAAAAAGCGGGCAATAATGATCCATCCCCATCTTGGGGAAGAGTTGCATACTGGTAGGTGCTGTTTTCCAGCAGACACGCTGGCTCTGCAGCAATGCTTGCAAGATGAACTTGGCGTCTGCCCACCAGACCCAGGTTTCCTTTCTTTGATGCAATATGGAGAAGAAAAGGCAGAGATTCACACTCTCAGAAGAGGGACACTTTCAAAGTGACTAGAAAGACACCAGCTGTAGCCTGATGACACAAATCACTTTGATGAGCCTTCAGGTATGTCCTGTGACTTAATTTAGGGCTCTGTTTGCCAAAATGGAATTATTTAATCTCCCCAGTGATCCCACGTAACCCCCCACAGCTGTCTGGGCAATCCTGCTGCAGGAAAACCTGAGCTGCTTGTGAATCAGCTCCTGAGATGCAGCAGTTTACAGGACAGAACTTTAAGACAAAGCTAAAACAGAAATTGTCCCATTTTGAAGACCCATGCATGCATTGCAGCAGCTCAAAAAAAAACGAGTCATGGCCATACGTTCATACTCCACAGATGCAGTGGTTAGCTGGTGTCAGCTATGGCACCAGGCATCCCAAGCAAAGCCATCCTGCGTTAATTGAAATGCCAGATTTCTGAAGACTCCTGGTTTGTTTAAGCCTCTTATTATTTGAGACTTCAGTCTTGCATTCAGTGCTGCCAGACCAGGCAAAATACTTCATAAGGGCCAAATCAATAGAGGAGCTGGATTTCTCTAACTTCAGCTGGCATCACAGGGACTCCTGCAGGTTGATTTTAATTTTTTTTTTTAGCTGCCTAAGTGAAAGGTTGGTGTCCAGCTTTCATCATCTAGTAATGTTTTGGCTACCTTTCTGGATCTACTAAGCCTGCACTGACAGAACTTTGAAACAGGAATCACAATTTTTCATTGCTCAGTGCAAAGTTTTCCCAGATCTTGTGACTCCTCATTGGAGAGCAGTGGCCTTCCCTGCCTGTGGTATCATGTCCCAGACAGGGGAACATGCCATTGTGCTCATTCATATGAGAAAAGCCTACATGAAAGCGGTCTATTTTCATTTCATCTGGGACACAGACTCAGTACATTGCAACTCTGCCCCCCAGGTAAAGGAGCACTCACGCTCCAGGTAAAGGAGCACGGTGGCAGCTCAAAAGGAGGATGTGTTTTCATTCAACAAGAGCTTCTGCCTTGCTTTATTTGTCTCCACATAAGCAACTAGGAACAGATGTCTCAGCCTCCTTGTACCAGTCACTCATTTAACAAAAGCTCTGTCTTGTTTGTACAGCGTCCTTGTTCTGGCATCCTTAACTCATCATTACACAGAGATAAACTATCAATGCCCAGCCTTGTGACGCTGCAGGGAGGAGGGCTGACTCTTCAGGAATGAGGAGGAAAACACATGAAAGGGGTCAAATCTCAAACCTCACACCTCTTGGTATGGGTACCACTCTGTTGCAACAGGATTGTATGCTGTTAAGCCAGCTGAGAGGGGGTGGTACCTAAATCTAGGTTTTTAAGATGTGCTCCTGGATCAGACCTTTTACTGGACTCCTTTCCCCAAAACGCAAGATACCTCTATTCTGTCCCAGACAGTAATGCTTAAGAAGTCCTGAACCCCTACACGCTGCCTTAGAGTCCTTACCAGCTCTCTAGACTTCTACTTTTATCTCCTTCTAGTATCTTTTAACTTCTACCTTCCACAGCAAGAAATACAGGCTTTGTAAAGGAGCTTCCTAACCACAGTAACTTTACTGTTGGAAATGCCAGGAATTGCATGCTTTAAGCTATCAAAAAAACCCAACAACCCAAAAGCACTTTCCTTCCCCAAGCTGTCCCCTTCTTAGGGATCACAGCTCACCAAGAGTTCAAACCAGACAGTCCTTCCTGCCCACTATTTACTCCACATCTTTCTCACATGAGGGTGATCACCAGCACAGGCCACAACCCCCTTCTGAAATTCAGCCCCAATTTCACTTTCAGACACACAACCACGTCCAGCGCTCTCCCTGGCTTTGCTCCTACTCCCTCCCCAGCACAGAGAAAGCCACTCTTGCCCAGGGATGCACAAAGAGACCAGAGATAGCAGCAGGAAGCAGTAGCCATAACCCTTCTCTAGTGTCATGCCTGGACCATAGAGAAAAAGTTATATTCTGTACTTCATCTAGTACAAAAGGACCAAAATAGGACTTACGATTTGATCTAGGCACAGTCCTACTTCTCATATGCACCTGGAGAAAAGCCTTCCACCACTCTGAGCAACAGAGGTTACCTCAGGCCCACACTTGGCCCTTATATCCAGATTTAAAGGGTTATCTATCAGAGGGTGCTAAGGGCAATGCTGCCGGTCTTCACTACAGCTGACAGGAGGCTGATTACCTGGAGCTGAAGCCTGTCTGCTATGTGGAAGTGTTGTTTTTCTTTCTTTTTAAGAAAGAAGAATATAGCTTGCTGCAGATATATCCAAATCTTTTATAATTGTTGCCTTTGCTGGTGGTTTATTACCAACTGATGACACTCTGGGTGAATCAAAAACTATCTTTTCTATCTTTTTTTTCCCCATCATTTGGGTCAAGACAGCTAACAGGGGAACTCACTTAACGAGAAAGATAGAGAAAAGGGGGATAGCTAAAAGCAGCCAAACGACCCACAGCTTGTAATTAGATTAAGGGCAACCAGGTGATTTACCCCTTGCAAATACCTGCTTCTCTCCACTGACAAAAAATGTGGTTGAATGATTAGTTAAAGTTAGGTGTGATGGATCCCACCCTTTGTCTCGGTGCATTTCAGTGCCTGAAGTTTTGAAGAAACGGTGCCCCTGGTTTCAGAAACAAAAATGTGGATTGTCCCATCTGCTTTAGCCTCTTTTCTAAGACAGTAGCCAGCAAAAAGTGTTCAGAGGAGATACAAAGCCTAGCCACTGACAGTCCTTTGAACACCCGACCCAAAGAGAAGATCTCTCTCTAATGCTCTGTAAGTTTGAGGCTTGTCTGTGCCCTGAAGGAAGAGAATTTAATATTCCTTTCAAAATCCCTAGCTCTGGGTAATCTACATTATTGTAACTCTGGACAAACTTGTTTTCCACAAAAATACCCAGTATTTTTCTAACCTTGCTGAGCTCTTGATTACTGCAAATATCTTGTGCCTATTAATATCATGAGGCAACTGTGAGGGGAAACTGGGTGCCCTCAACATGTTTAAAACACACAACTTTGACTCTTTCCCAGGCTTTCTAGATAAACCCTGTGGGGAGGCAGCAGCCCGTTTGACGTGGACGGGTCTGTTGGCTTAGCAATCATACCAGTTCATGTGGTTTCTCCTGTCTCGCCAGGGCGTGAATCCTCATCTCCGGATTAATGGACCAATGAACATCAACCACTACGCAACGAAGAAGAGCGTGGCGGAGAGCATGCTGGACGTGGCGCTGTTCATGGCAAATGTCACACAGCTCAAAGCGGTGCTGGAGCAGGGGGCTTCCTTCCAGTACTACGCCACCCTCATTGTGCTCATCAGCATCTCCCTCTTCTTCCAGGTGGTGATCGGGATTCTCCTTATCATCACCGGTAAGGTGGCCACTGAAGAGCATGCACTCTCGCAGGGTGCTGATGCGGTAGGGCACCCCATGACTTGGCCGGCATGGGGATGGGAGGGAGAAGCCTCTTCTCCTGAACCATCTTCCCTGGCTCCAAGCAGGGCTGTAGGAGGGTTGAAGAGAGCTTGGGGCGGGTGGTGGGGAGGTCTTTGTTACTCCTTTTCAAAGTGGGGAGTGGGTTGGTTTTTTGTCTTGCACAAAAGCTCTGAGCACTACTCTTGCTTCACTTTCCCACTGCTGAATCCCTGTTGTAGGGGGCGAGCTGGGTTTTGGGCCTCTTGCTGCCCACCCTTCACGCAGCTCCTGCAGATACTACATTTTAGCTGTATTTCTCGCCTCACTCAAGCTGGGGCCTAACAGAACAATTTAGGCAGAGGTATTCCCTATATTAACCTTGCATTTAACCAATCCCACAGTTCTCCTCGTGCCATACAGACAGTACGTTAATGCCAGCATTTCGGACAGGCTTGCCCAGTGCTGTGTCTGATACAGGAGTCGCTGTATTCCAGCCTCCAACACATGCCCAGTATTAAAAGTCTGCAGAATGCTGCCTTTTCCTATATATCCTGCGTGCTTTTTTATGTGGGACACGGGATCGGAGGCTATGGGAAATCCTGTGACATGTTCCTTCCCCTGTCCCACATGGCACAGCCTTTCCCAGTGGCAGCCGCGGTGGCTAGAGGCAGCTGTGAGGAGAAGGGGGACAGGGGACCACAACTGAGGGCAGGGAGCCACCAGGCTGCCATTCCCATGGCTTATTGGCCAGACAGCCCCCGTAACCGGGGCACTCCTGTGTCTGAACTGATCAGTGCCCTAGGGCTGATCCCATTCATGTACGCAGACACCTCTTTGTCTGGAGGCGAGGAGGGAGTTGATTGCTGTGTCAGCACATATGTGAGATCTGGGTGTCGACTAGGAACTGGCCTCCCAACCCGAGTACAAAGTTGCTGACCTTATCCCCCATGTCACCCAGCCTTCCCTTGCCACACCCCATGGTCATGCAGTGGGGGTATCACGTGGCACATGCCTGGCTAACATGCAGCAGTAATTTGGCTATTTAGGGTTGGCTTGTTGGAGGGCCATGGCACCTCCATGGCAAAACAAAGACATGACATAAAAAAGAGATGCTTTTGCTTTGCTCCGTCCTCCTATGTCATCCTAGGGCAAGCTGTGGCCCCTGTGAAATTCCTGGGACTATTCCTCTAGCTCTGTGGCCGCAGTGCCCAGGAGCATCATAGACATTCGCCAGGCAGGGAAGGCTTGCAGAGGCCAGGGGACTTGGAGTCAAGCTACAAATCTCCCTTTCTTTTTGTGTTGTATTGCACAGCTCGTTTGAACCTGAATGATGTTGCAAAGCAACCCCGCCTGAACATACTCAACAACGCTGCCACAGCTCTCATCTTCATCACGGTCATCCTCAACATCTTCATCACAGCCTTTGGGGTGCAGAAGACTGGCCTCTACCCTACCAAGAATTTTCGACCTTATTAAGTCATGGGGCAATGGAGTCAGGTAAGAAAGAGGTGAGTTCCCATCACTGCCAGCCCCTGGAAGAGCTCTCACTCTCAGAAAACATCACTGCAACGTGGAGGAGGACAAGGCAAAGCCATACAAACGAATAAAGCCTTCTCAGAGTCATGCTGTTGTCCCATGAGCATCTGGGGCCATTGAACAAATTCCCTTAGAGGAGGAGGATTTCTCCTTGCTTGGTCTTTAAAGCAAGAACACCAAACATCCCAACTGCTGGAACTTATCAGCAGCAAGTGGTTTCAGAAGGCTCGTACTAGACCTCATACTAGGTACAGATAGCAGTTGTGGATGGGAGCTAAATTTGGGAAAGAAAACTAGGTGCATTCTGGGAGGTATCCAAAGACAGCAGCATTGGCTGAGCTGAGAAGAAAAGGAAGGTGCTGGGGAGGCGGGGGTGAAAGAGCTGTTCACAACAGCCAGTATGGTTGGGCAGGGGCTGTTTTAAGAATCTAACTCATTTTCAAGAGAGTTTTGTGAGTAAGAGTCCAACCAAATGCTTGGGTTCCCATGTCAGGTCAATGAAGGAATGACATGTTCTTAAGTCAAAAGTGCTTTAGGTCAAGAAGCAAAGTTCACATCTCTTGCTTAGATGACCTGCAACATGTAAACATATTTTAAATGCAATATACTGGGGCAGCAGCCAGCAAGAAAGCTCGATAGACACATATGATGAGGGAGGATGCAAAGGCCAAAAACCCCACTATACAGTGTCTATAAAAACACTGCTGGCTTGGGATACAGAAGGGTGAGAGTGCTGAAGAGCAGCACCCCACACCCATAGGGGTGGCCATGGTGACGAGTGACCCAGAACGCCTTGACTGCTCCGCGCTGCGGAGGAGCCTGCTGCGACCTTACTGGCATTTCTTGTCTCCCCTGCAGGATCTGAGCAGCACGGCTGGTGGGGAAAGCTCTCCTCCTCTACGTTTTCACTGACCTCAGCAGAAGCCCATCGACGAATCCAGAGAACTGGGTTAAACTTTCAAAACCGTGTGCGTGTCATGGTATACCGGCCCCTTACCATAATGCTTTTGCAGTTCTGAAGGAGTGAAAACATTGCCTTTCAAAGCTAGAGCAAACTTTGCTAGAGAAACCTGCAGGAACAAGCAGCAGGTACACAATTTCAAAGCACAGTTCTGTAAACCTCATCTCTTCTTTTAGTTGCCTGCTTGACGTATTTGATATTGGCTCATTTTGTAGAGAAGACTGAACAATTTACTTTGTAGGCTAAATAAACAAGAAAAGTCCATCTTTTTTGTCTCAAGCACAAGTTGCTATTCTTAAAGCAGTGCTATCTAATAGTTTACCTCCCAAACATTGGAAAGGAGTTTTCAAACTAAAAAAGGTTCTCATGAGAGGATAGGAAAGTGTGTGTATGTCACCGTAGCTAAAACCAGTTCAAATGTTTTCCTAGCTTTTTTAAAATAAAATTAAATGTGAGACAGTTAAGAAAACAATGAGATACTTCCAGCATTGCAAAAATAGCAATGACAGAAAATAGTTATTATGGTCTAATGTCATTGCCAGGGACCTATCAGGAATGATGTCAGAATAGTCTGACAATATTTAGTAGAAAATGAAGAAACATTATACCTAAGGAGACACTTCAGGCTTATTGCCACAATGAGAAATGGCCGGTGCATAGTGTATGACTATTAAAAAAATCTCCATTATAATTTATGGTCTTATCACTAACATAAATGTTTTTACATATATCATTTTTATATTGACGATGCTGGGAATTCTCTTGTACTAGAACAATTTGTTTCCTTAAAAAAAAAAGGCTTTGGATGAATGATTTTTCAGATCTTTTTTGAAAAAGTAAAATTTTTCAATCCTAAATTTCGCAATTCTGTAGTCATACTAAAAAAAATGGTATTTTAATAGCCTGGTGTAAGCCTATTTAAATAATGACATGCTTTTGTGATTATTAAATGATTTTTCCATTGTGCGGCAGAATCAGAGTTCAATGCGGATTTTTCACTTTGCATGCTCTTGCCGCCGCTGAGAAAGAAATGTCACAAACATCCACATATTGGCCTTCAGGAGCTACTCAGAGTGTCTGACACTTAAAAAACTCAGATACGGGCAGGTTTCATTTGTACTCTCTATTTGACTTTAGTGAACTCTCTCTCTGTCTAAGTCACAGGTGGTGCTTTTTTTTTCCCGGAGAAGGTGTGCATGATCTTGCCCTCAAAGGCTGGTGGGTGAGGCTAGGGGCCAGCATCAGCCAGCATCTGCACATGACAGCGGGGTTTCTTTGCAGGTGAAGGAAAGTTGCATAGAAAGAGTAGGGTGGAAAACACCAGTTATGTATTTACCAGAATTTAAATCAGCAGAGCTGAGCGCAGTCTGGGATCTGTTTGGTGAAGCAGGTACTCATCCTCCCCTTTGTCCGGAGGGTGGCACGTCTGGAGGGACACTGAGTTTGCTGCTTATCTCGGTCCTTGGTCTCTCCTGAGACCGACAGCAAACAGGGGTGAATGTTTCTGGGAAGCCTCGCTTATCCTGCTCTCCTCTACAAAAAGGCTTCACTGTAGAGGCAGCAAAACTAGTTCTAGCCAATGCAAAACCACCAGCTAAGGGCTTTCAGCCACTACCGGCCGTCTGGGTTCATGAAAAGGTAAAAAATTATGCATCCCCTGTGCAGATCCCAAATCCCATGACTCATGGCTTCACAAGAGCAGGAGGCAACGCAATTAGCATTGATGACTGAATGTGAAGAGAGGAAAAAAAAAAGAAAAGGTTCAGCTAGGGAAAGAAGCAGTAAGGGGAATTTCATTACCAGACCTTAACTTCACCATCATCGTCTCAGAGAGCTGCCAGGTCGGGTACGGCAGAACACAAGGCCTGCCCGAGCAGAGAGGGCTTCCCGTCACCCAGCCCAGGTGAGCAGAAGACCAGCAGCGCACTGGAATGCTTTTCCCCCATCACCTTTAATAATAATTTCTCATTATAATGAAATCAGATTCATTAGCAACCTTGGCTGCCTTTTTCCCTCTCCATGTCTGACTCCCATTCCTGCCAAGCTTTTTATACTCAAAGGAGGCATGGTTGAAGTGAAAAGGGGCCAAATTTGAATCTCAATAAGCAGGTGCCGTGGAAGGGCTGACCTCCTATTTGTGTAGGCTGTGCCAAGTACTGAGCTCAGGTCTAGTCTCTCACTTGCAGTCTTCTCCAGGAATTGTCCCCTGCTTGTGAGAGGGACCACTTCGTTCTCCACATTCTCTCTCTATGATCACATCGCGCTTCTGCTTTGTCGGGATGTGCATTTTTCTACCTTGTTTCACATGATAAACCCAGGAAGACAGGAGAACTGTTTTGCTGCCATCCCACTTTCTACAGTCCTAGAGGGGACTGAAACAGGTCTAGCTCTTGGCTCACCTTGTTCGCTGCATCTCCCGCCCGCCCCTTGCTGCAGAGCTCTTGCTGGTATTGCCTATACCTTCAGTTACATGAAGCCAGAGGAGCAACACCTGGTTTCTAGCATGAGGATGCAGGTGTGAGTAACACACACAGACAGAACCGAGCTCTTGTAGGAAGACAAGGTATTTATAAAACATGAGGGAGAATCTGTATATCCCCCAGCTCTAACAGACAGGTGGCCCAGGAGTTGTCTTGAAGGTACAGAGCCACTTTAAGGCAGGTAATTCAAAGGTACAATTCAGATTTTTAACACAAGGCATTGGTATCTAAAAAACAATCAACTTCAGACATTTGCAGGCAATGAGAAGAGGCGAGATGTTCATACTGGGCAAATGTTAAAGACAATGACAAAACAAGTCACATTATAATTTTCACACAATACATTTCTCTCAGAATAACAGCTGCAAGATTTGCTGCTGGCCAGCAAGCTAGGGTGTGTACAGGCCCTTCTCTCCCTACAACCCGCAGTGGTCTCTGAGCATGTGGGCTGGAAGACAGCTTTTGTCCCCATGGGCTCTCTCCAAGCTCCTCCACGGAGGCTGCCAACTAGTGCCAATTAGTATTAGTCACCTTTACTACCGCAATGCTTAAATACCAACTAAGAATCCCCACTGTGCTAGAAAGGGATGAACATTTGTGATGGCAACTTTGACAACAGGGGATACTGGCCATCAGAAAATTGGACTGAAACCCACTAACTCCTTACGTCTCCACCAAGGAGTCCTCACGAGGTAAAGATCTCTGCTTGCTACTGGCCTGGGTTACAAGGTATGAAGAAAGGAGCACAGCCACAGCTAAAGCATGGGGGCAAAATCCTCAAATTCCGCTGGCAGTGCTGGAGTGAGGGCTGCATCCTGCTTTGCAGTCCACTCTTTGCTGACTGTCCTCTCTGGTGAAGAAGAGGGGTTACCCGTACCATTTAAGCCAAGTGAGTTACCTTCTGGATGCACCTAATTCTTGCCAGTGTCTGCAGATGAACGCCAGCTTCTAACTTTAGGTGCTGCAGACCACATCTAAGCCAGATGTGAAAGCACACAGCACAAATAACCCTTCCTCCCTGTGCATGACATCAGGGCCGCCACCGAATCCATCAGCTCTCCATCTGCAAAATGGGCATCATGCTGTTCTCTGCTTGATGAGGCCGAACAGCTGGGTCCTGCAAAGGCCTCGCCGTGTCCCGGCACTTGCCCTCCCCACCAGCCTCTCCCCATTCCACAGGGATTGCGTGACAGAGCCAGCCCGGACAGGCTGTGGAGGCGCAGCCCCGGAGCCTGGAGAGCAGCTCACCTGCACACTCGCAGGGCTGTGCCTGTATTTGAGTGAAGCACAGGCTCCTACACGCATCAGTGGCATGACTGACACTGCACATTCCAGGCAGGAACAGAGCTTATTGCAACATTGCATCACAGGTCTCCGTCCTCCTGAACTCCTAGAATATATTTTTAAGAGAGTCAACTGTTGTCAGCCTCTTCCCTCTCGCCTCAGCTGCAGGGTTTCGTTTCTTAGTCTTTACACAGATAAAGTACTTTCCCTCAATAAAAAGACTGCTGTGGCTTGGGCAGAAGGCTAAGGCTGCCTCTTCTGAGATATTCAGTGTCTGCATCCTGGCAAAGGCTCCGTGGACTCAGAGGCACAGCCGTCTCTCGTCTACTCCTCACCATCGCTGCACACTCCACAGCAAAACTTCCTGAAATCTGGTTGACTTTTTCTGTCTCCATCAGTCACAAACCCCAGACTGAGGCAAGCAGATGATTTAACAAGATTTCTATCTCCCATGCCAGGACTTGCATGTTCAGTTTTCTACTGCAATACCGGAACTTGATGGACTTGTCAAGCACCACAGAATTAATAATAAACTAATGTCTATTCTGAATTGGCATCCACTCCATCAGTGTAAAAAGCAAACAACTCTAGAACCACGTCAGCATTGCTTGTATCCTGCATACCTCCATTACTCACTTTTCAACAGCTCCCCACAGAGCTGGGCGCCATGAGCAGCATCCTATGTCACACTCTCCCCTGAAGCTTGAGACCAGTAGCAGCCTTTTCAGCACGGTATGTGGACACTGAAGCTCCAGTGCAGAGCACTGGCTGTGCTGGGATCTCTGGGTTTCTATAGTCCCACAAAATGGTTACATGGGTAAAAAATTTTGCCTTACATTAATGGGAGTTTTAGGGGCTGAGAATTCCCTGTAGCATCAGGCCAGCTGTGGACAGGGACTCTTTCCACAGTTCTTGGATCAATGGGTCTGCCCACCCTTTTATTCACTCAATGCTCTTCTCTCCTCACTGTTTGCTGCACTCAGTGCAAATGCCAAGGCCTGAGGCCACCTCCTCCATACTGGGCCAGAGCTCCCAGGGCTGTTCCAGAGATGAAGCACCAACAGCTGTGCCGGTTCTTCAACCAAGAAGCTTGCTCTTTACATAAAAGTCAAACTATGACAAGACATAACTGTGAGGCCATAACTTATTAAATTAACCTTTAGATGCTGCATAAATGTACAGGATTTAGAGAGCAGAATACTCTGTCTCCTCTTTTTCTGACAAAATCACAATATTTCAACTAATAAAATATTGCCACTTCTTCCCTGCTAGGGTTTCCCTGATATCGTTAGGACAAACACGCATGTCTGTCAGATAAGGCTGCGAAGTTCCTCCTGAGCTGCCCTCCTAGCTTCTCTGTATAACCCTGCACTATCCTCAGGCAGTGGATCAATAACATAGGTGGAGCTGTGACATCAACCCCTGCCACCTTGCCCAGTTGCAGGCAAACATGGCTCTCATAGGGGAAGTGTACTCAAGTCTCCAACCACGGCCCATGATTTGCTGAATGTGAGCATGGTTTTTCATAATGACTAAAGTGAAAAGCACAGACAAATGTCTAAGCACCAGCAGCCTAAAGTGCCTACCAGCTCCTCCACATCCAGATTTCCTTGGGTTAGCACATGGGCATGTGGACACAATATAGCTCAGAGAACTCATTTTGGTCCCCTGTCCAAAAGCATGGATACCGGAGAGATGGGGAAGGAGGGGAAATTGGGAGGGTTGTTTTTTTTCTTTTTGTTTTTCCCCTTCAAGTATTGAAAGAGAAGCTGTGTTACTGTAAATAAACCATTCTGGGCTTAGCTGGGATTTGAGTTTGTTTGCTTTGCACCACGCGAGACTCAATGGGAAATATGGCACCTCTCCCACTGTACCATCCGCCAGGCTCCATGGCAGGAAATATGAGTCCTTCACTTGTCAACATCTCCCCTGGGTGCCTTCCCAGCAAGACACAGATCCCACATCTTGGATACAACGGCTCACAAGAGAAGCTCTTGCTCCCCTAGTCTGACCGTCCCTTCCTCAGCTGTGCTGTCCCATCAGAGGGCTCTGGAGGCAGAGGAAGAGTTTGTGCACTCGGCTGCGTGTGTTGATAAAGTGCACGTCAAGACGAGATGGTGGACAGCGCTGCCAGGCAGCTCTGGGGTTGAAGGCTACAGTGTCTTCAGCTGGCGCCGGTTCCACATGCCCCGCTTTGAGTGAAACCAGTGGAAGAAGTTTCTCAGGGAGAGACGCTCCACTTCCAGCCCGGCCTGCAAAATCCTGGCAGAAAGGAGAAGGGTAGACTTAGGGAAAACTTGATCACAAAGATACCGGGGGGCTCAGCCCCAGGAAATCTCTTTTAAGTTGTCTCGTCAAGAGACTGCAATCAAACTGAAGCGTCCAGAACAGCTCAGAGGTATCTCATATCCATAAGCAGGTGTCTAATGACACTTGCTGAGTGTTTACACACCCCTGAGAGCAGGACTGGTCAGGAGTGGGCTGCACATGCCAAGCCAGGAGGAAAGACAGCTGGCAACATTGGATTGCTCAGGATGCCAGTCTCTTCTGCAGTCATCTGACAGAAAAGACAGGAGAGGCCCCCAAACCTGGAACTACAAACCCAGAGGACGAGGATTTGTACAGCAGAGATCCTTCATTATAAACCTCTCAGAAACTGTAACTGTACCTCATGGTATTTAAACGTCTTTCTGACAGTTCCTCATCTGGGCAATTGCCATCCATATTACGGGAAGTCTGAGGGACCCAAACCAGACCCACTGTGCACCGCACTGCTTGAAGAGGACAAAGTCTTCATGATCACCTGTGCCTGATCTGTCCGTGCCCAACGAGCAGTGTGGCTGGAAGGCATCAGGAAATGGCTTCTCTATTCTTTTATCAGTGGCTGTAGTAGTGTATTTTGCTTTGAGGTCAGGACATGCTCAAAGACCCTCCCTCACTGACCAAGCTTACAGTGGCATTAGTCACCTCAGTCTCCCCAGATCCGCACTTCCCCAGTCATTGGTCCTCCAGGATCTAACAGGTCTCCCCTCCTAAGCGCATGCGCATGAATGATGACAATGAATGCCTACCTGTCCAGGAGTTCCCAGTCCTCTCCTCCCCAGCGGTCCCGAAACTCTTTTGTGTTCATGCCTCCAATCTTGTCCAGGTCAGACTTGTATATGCCCAGGAGACCAAACCCATTCACCTCCCAGTAGCCTGAGGACAGCATAAGAGACGCACATGCATGTTGGAGCCTTGAACCACTGATAACTCCAGCAGGGCTTCTGGAATGAGACTCAGGCTACTTCTAGCATAATGCTGACACCAAACACCCAACTTGGCACCAAGGCAGAGCCAACCATATCTCCTGTCTGGCAGCCTAGTACCTAATGTACCTGGACTGTCCCAGCTTCAAGGGGTTGTCCCTGTGCCTGGATGACTCAGGATGGCCACCTCTGTCTAAAGGAAATCCTATGCTCAGATGATCTGTGTCACTTTGGTCCCTCTGACTCGGGATGATTTCCCTCACCCCTAAGCTACTAACTCTCTTCAGGACAGGCTGTGCCCCCTAAGAAAAGAGAGAAATGGACAGAAAGGAGTAAAGGAGGGGTTTTCCAAGGTCCTCAAATCCATAGAGACCCCTAGGAAACAACCAGGAGAAAAGTCATATCAAGGGCTCTGCTGGCTCTTTGATCTCAAATTCCAAGTACCTGACGCCATCAAACTCCATTCTATGTCTAACACACTTTCACTTAGGGGCCTGGTAAGCTCCAGACCTTGATAGTACCAGAGGAACAAATCTAGAGGTGGCAAGCACCCTCCTTTCCCCACTCCCCAAGGTCTCAGCCAAGGAGACTCCACTCCCTCTTACCGTCAGGCCACTGTGGGGACATGCCACAGTGTAGCCTCATGACCATGGGTGCGAAGGCCATCTTGCCTTCCACGCAGTGCTTCCGGATTGAATCAATGACTCCAGCTGGGAAGTGGATGTGGAGGTCACACAGGAAAACGATGCTGTGTGGGTCCTGGAACCAACCACACCGGTTGGGAAAAAAATAGGTTGACTTTCAGTAAGTCTTTCTTGAGGGGCAGGAAGACAAGTGATATGGGAGTAAATTAAAGAGCCACATGTTGCTAGGTCAGGAATTGAGGTCCTAGGGCCTGCCAAAACAGCCATTGACTGGCTGTTCAGCAATGGGTATGAAATACTATGACTACAACCTGGCAGAGCCAGTATCATAAACCTGCTATTGCTGATTTCCCTCCTGTCTGATAGTCCCAGAAGGTGGGCCAAGAAGCAAATGGACCACAGGCTTCATGGTGCGAGGGAAGGGACCCTTACTCTGAAGGGACAGGAAACACATCTATGATTGATCTGGTTTGCTAGGCTATTTCCTTCCCTAAACCCGAGTGTGTTCAGCATGAACAGCAAGAGTAGCACCAGGTGCATACAAGAAACCTTCCTGTTGACCCCACGGCCCCCAGGCTTACCGTCACGAGGTCTATCCCCGCCTGCAGCCCAGCAGAACGCTCAAAATTCCCTGTCAGCTTCAAGTACCGATAGCTGTGGGTCAGACGGGAAAGAGAAGTTCAGTGTGTGCATGCTAGCGAGTAGTACACCACAGGCATCACACTGCGGAGCTGCCCTCAGCCCTGTGCACCCTGGCAAGAAGGACGAAAGCCTTTCCTCTACAACTGCGCAAGCTCAGTGCCGCTCTAGGGCCCAGCGTGCCCCAAGAGTCTTCCCACTTATGCAGCAAGGACAGGGCAGCCCCTGGCAAAAATCTTTTTGGCTCTCGTCCAGTTCTATCCTAGGACTAGACCTGCTATTGGGAACCCCGGCACATAAAGGAAAGGATCAGCCAAGGCTGGTTCAGGTCAGAGGAGGGTAAGCCAGAGAGCTATTCCAGCAAGCGGAGTGCCCAGAGGTCTCCACACTCTCTATCCCATTTCTCACGGCTTTCTTGTCTTCTCTGTCCTGCCCCTGCCCCATCACTGCGAGACTTGCTCTCTGTCCTCTCTTGCAAACTTGAAGAAAAGCCAGGAAAAGAGAGATGCATCTGGATGAATGACTACAATAGGTATTGCCTTATAGTTTTATAACACTGTTATATGTGGTACACATGCATGTATATTATAACAACAATTTATACACGTATATGTGCAGGGTCTGCGTGGATGTCATCTTTGGGCTTCCAGCTGCAGGAGGCTGTGCCTGGTCGACACACAGAGACTGGCAGGTGTGCTGTGTTTGCAGGCATACGCACATGAACAGTCTTTTGTGACCAAGCAGTACTCTCACCTGTGCAAGCTAGACCTTTTCAGAGCCTTCTCTACATCCATGTCATCACTGCTGTAGTCTGTGATGATGATGTTGAAGTATGGATCCTTAGTGACTCGGAACAGCTCTTCCATGTCAGAGATGAACTGCAGCACCCAACGTGCCTGGTTTTTCACTGGTTGTATTGCAAAAGGGAGAGAATCAAAGCAAAACTGATTTCAAAGATGGCATGGCTTCTCAAAAGGCAAGGTTTCTTGCCTCCCCTCAAACCCTCCTAAGCTTGCAGAGATGCTGAAATAGGCTCAGGCTGAAAACCTGGACGAAAGGTCCCAGGAATGAGTGTGGGTTCTTTCCCAGAGTGTGGCAGGAGTTTTCTCCAGGCTTACAAGTCATGGGAGTTTGGGCCCTGTCATATTTCTGAGAGGGTTTAACTTGGAGAAAACAGAAATTGGAAGTGAGCCAAATAAGACGGTTGAGGCTGGCCCAGACCCACTGTTCAAGGACTGCCCTCATGGGAACCACCCACCATGCCATCCCTCAGTGTCCTGGGGAGGCAGGTCCCCCTTACCTGGCACCACAAAGTGAACCATGGCCCGGTGGTTCCAGGAAAAGCTCTGGGGCCAGCACAGCTCTGGCTCGGTCGCCACAGCCATCAGGTGCCGCCGGCGACCCCACACCAGGTTCCTCATCTTCCTCTCCTCCTCCTTTTCGCCACCAACACCCTGCCAGCCCCGTGCAAAGACATACTCGGAGAAGCGGACGAGCCGTTCTCCCTGCTCCAGCAGCTCCAGCTCCAGCAGGTAGCGGCTGCCCCGCATGCGGTCTTGGCGTTTTTCCACATTCACGATACGCTGCAGCTGAAACCGCCTGCAGAAGATACAGCTGGGGTGGGCATGGCCCCGTACACCAGCCCCTTTCCCACCTCCAGCCCGTTCAGCTCTGCCAGGCTCTTTCCTCCCGGCTAGCGCAAAGCTTTTTGTCCCCAGCTTCCCCCCACTTTGCTGCACCACTTCCAAAGTCCCATGGGAAGGTTTACCACCTGTTTCCTAAATCCACAAGCGTGTGGGATTAGATCTGGGATTCCAGCCAAGAGAAAATAGTTGGCAAGGGAAATGAAATAAAGGTGACACAGAAAATAACAAATGTGCCTGAATGATTGTAGGGCTGGTAATAGTGAGTGTATTCAACACCTCCTACAATGATCTTGGCACAAGGAGTCTGTTTGGGCTAGTGAAATTGGCTGATGACAGCTTATCAGCCAATAACATGGAGTAGGACTGAGCAATCATACAGTGAAAACTGGGGTGAGCTGTAGGTTCAGAATGGTCAAAACAGGATGAAATGCCAGGTCATGTCCTTTCAGATCATAACAAGAATTTCTGCTGTAAAATGGACACTCATCAGTTAAAAATGCTGAGAAAAGCTTGCGTGTACTCATCAGTTACACTGTGACTGTGACTGATGTGGCCCTGGAAAAACAAAAGAGATCTTAAGATGTAGCATGTGAGTTACTTCCAGTAGGCATTGGGAGCTAGTAACGCCCATTCTATAAAATATTGAGGATACTGGTCATTTATGTACAGGAAAATTAACCCAAACTGAAACCAGCACGGAGAAGGACATAAAGGAAAATTATGGCAATAGAGGTTAACTCAACAGAAGCGTCAGGAGTTGGATTGTTTAGCTTATAGAGGCTCAGAGGAGGTACATCTGTTTGCCATAAAGGCAATCAAGAACGTAAGTCTTGAGAAGAAAAAGAACTCTATCAAGACCACATAAAAACAGAGTACCAGCAAAAGCTGATCTCCAGTGGGTCATCAAAGAAGCAAGGAGTTGAAACACCTTCCCAAATCAGTACTAGGATCTAGAAATCTAGCTAGTTTTAAGATGGAGGTGCACATACTCAGATAACAGTGTAGGGTACTTGGTTGTCTCTGAGGTCAGTGTACTGATCCACATTATCTGATAGGTCCCTTCTGGTCCTACGTCCTAAGTGATTCACAAGCTAAGATGTCGCAGACATCAAGCCACAAGCACAAGGAGCTCCAGTCCTACTTCATATCAGCAGGGTTTCTTAATCTTTAGCTAGTAAAAAGCTTCTATGTGGTCTCAATACCTTCACTGCGCAAGGAGGAGGCCAGCAAAAGGCTAGTGATGCCAGCTGGATGGAAACCTCCAATCTTTCACGTTTACTGCCACCAGCTGTCAGAGGGCGATATTCAGCCCCCAGACATCATCTAGTGTCCATCAGTTCCCACTTCTCAGCGAAAAGAGGTATTTAAAGCCCAGGTTTTTACATAGATTCCTTGCCTGAAGTCTTATTTCCCACATCTAGTTTATCCTCTGATTCCCACTAGCTCCTCACACGACAGATATATCCTGTGCAGTGGGGTACACCAGCTCTGGGATGCTGCCCCTTGATTTTTACACTGTGCCTTACCCTTTACTCCTCTGGTTGAGCTTCTTCAGGAAGACACGTGTGACTTCCAGTGCCTCCCTTTCTCTTAGCAGCAAGTTTCCTGATGTGTTGCATTTCAGGTCAATCCAGTCTGTGCGCAGCATATGGAAGTCCAGGTTGCTTGTGCTGAAGGTCTGCTCCCAGTTCACCGCCTGGTCGAACACTGGTACATAATCAAAATCCTCCTCATCTTCCTCCTCTGGCTCCGCATCCACTTCTTCCTCTTCCTCTTCTGCTGCCACAGGCCTAGATTTTTCCTTCACAGGAGACGCCACCTGCACCTCTCCCTCACCCATGTCCCCACCGTTGGCTGTCTTCTGCTCAGCAATGTAGGACTCCACCTGGCTGAGCCACTGTGGCAGCCCAGGCTGCTGGCTGGGGCTGGCAGTGCTCACAGCACGTCTGCCGACCTTGCTAGAGACTGGGCCTCCATTTCTGGCTAGCACGGTTCCTGCTGGCTGCAGCCCACCTTTTGTGGTGCTGAGGTCTCCTTGAGGTCTCACCCCTTTGGAAATCGTGACCCCTGAGTCCCTGGGGCCCCTGAGAGTCTGCTGCCTTTGAGACACGGTCCTAGAAGGAGGGTTCACCTTTTTGACACGTGCTTTCCCCTGGAAGGCCCTGGTGTGCTGCGGAGGGTTCCTGGAGTTGTCTTTGACGCCAGCTTTTAAGCGGGGTCTCTTCGTTATTGGGTTCCCCTCTAGGCCAGCCTGGCTGAGGCTTCGGTTGGCAGAGGCCAGCGTGGCTGATTTGACACCAGACCTCCTTAACCTTTTCCTCTGTAGCCCCTCTCCTACATTGTCACCTGTCACTGAGAGGAGCCGACGATGCTGCTGGAGGGAATAGTCCTTGTGAATGTTATCGCTGCCCACCATGCTGCTGCGAGCGTTGCCTGCCAGATCTGCCCTCCCCATGCCGGGGCTTTTGGGGGGGCTGGTACTGTCTGCATCCTTCTCTGCGTACTGCAGGTCATCCAGGTTCCCCTCCTGGGAGCCTACAGGAGTAATTGCAGTTACACCTCTGGCATCCTCCCACTGCCTTCCCCCATCCTGACCCAGGCACCTGCCCTGCTGCCAGGGGGAGCTGCTTCTCGCCTCATCTCCGCATAGTCTTTCCTGCTCAGAGGGACAGGGATGCTCTCACACACAGGAGCTCCTCAGAACCTATTAGCCAGCATTGCCAAAGGCCGTGGAGGGGTCTGGCTTTGCCTTTAGCTGTCAGTCTGGCCACAGCTTCGCAGGGCAGGTGCAAGCATAGGCTGCCATGGTGCACAGAATCACAGAATGGTCAGGGTTGGAAGGGACCTCTGGAGATCATCTAGGCCAACCCCCCTGCCAAAGCAGGGTCACCTACAGCAGGTTGCACAGGACAGTGTCCAGGCAGGTTTTGAATGTCTCCAGTGTGGGAGACTCCACAACCTCTCTGGGCAGCCTGTTCCAGTGCTCTGCCACCCTCAAAGTAAAGAAGTTCTTCCTCATGCTTAGATGGAACTTTCTATGCTCATGTTTGTGCCCGTTACCTCTTGTTCTATCACTGGGCACCACTGGAAAAAGACTGTTCTCATCTACCTGGCACCCACAGGTAGATGAGCACCACACCTTTGGCTCTGTCACTTCTGCCCACACTTTTGCTGGAATTGCACCTCAGCTAAGCTGTGGGCCTGAGAGGTAATTGTCACGTTGTCTACTACAGCCCACTGTTTGGTGACCTCCCAACCTCCCCTTAAGAGAAGTGAAAGTGGCAGCAAAAATCTCCCAGCCACAGCAATGTGGCAGGGAATGACTGTGACTTCCTTGATACAGAAAGTCAACAGCTTCTTTCAGCTGGTGCTGGAAGGTCACACACAAAAGTGACAGATGAAAGGATCCTCTGAGCAGACATTAGAGCCCCTACCTGGCTGCTCTGTCTTTTCTCCAGAGTCCAGGTTCTTCTCTGGCCGATCCATTGTCATGTACTTGTAGAATCCAAATCTGCAGAGGGAAGGGCAAAACACAAGTTTGATGAGAGTTACTTCTTCCTCTCCAAATAAATTACGGCCAATGATTCAGAGGTGACGGTCCATTACTCTGATTACATCTATCCAGCAACTCTAGATCCTCCTTTCCCAGAAAGTCATAGGCTATCATCATTCCTATCTTTCAGGTCTTTGGGCAATCAGATCTTATTCTGCACTGTCAAAGACGACAGCTTTCCTTGCTTATCATCCCAGTCTCAGACATTTCCTCATAAGAGCAGGAGGAAATCCCAAGATAAGTACCCTGAAACACTTCTTTAGCTGCTTTTAAGCTGCTCCCTAAAGCTCACTTATGATGTAGTGCTCAAAAACACAAGTCATCATGCTGCAAAAGCAGCTCAGGCAGGTAATTGCAATGACCTCCCTTTCTCTTCTCGCATACCACCACTGTCTGTGTACTGTCCTCATGCGTCTGTGCTTCAGGCTTTTGGGAGGGATTTTCAGGACTGTTTCCCTCCGTGTGTGCTTGACGCCAAGCAAAATGGCACCCCAGTTCCCAAATTCTGTCACTATACAAATGAATTGTCAAATCAATAAACCTGGGTGGCACCTTCCAGCCCATGGCAGCCACCTTCTCCATCCTTCGCTATGAACTCCAGTCCCAGGAGTTCCCTCCAAAACCTACAAAACGATTTGTTGTTCCAGCCCTCAAAATAGTCCTGGAGGGAGGCTGAAGATCCTGAGCACAGGGAGGCCACCATCAGTTACCTCACCGGAAAAGTGACTCTCCTTATCCTGAAAAAAAAGTCCTCCTGAATAGAAGGGGGTCCTCACACAAGGTGGCAGGGGAGAGCGTGTGAGTGGCGGTTCCCTTGCAGGGCCACTGCTGGGAGCCAGACTCCAGTGAAGATGAACCACGTGCATTTCTTCCCCCAGAGAGATGCCTGGTGGTGAGCGTGGTTTGGCTTTCACAGCGACAGCCATCAGGAGGCCCCAGCTGCCGGCAGGCAAAGTTTGCTGAAAATACACTCCCTGATGTAGTGGAACAAACATGCTCTGACCCAGCTACTGGGTTAATAGAGCAAGAAAAGCAGCAGCATTTTCCCCTTGAGACCTAAACATATTTTCACTTAAAGGGAGCATAAGTTACTGAAAGAAACTATAAACGTTTTAATGTTTTGCAAGGCTTAGGGGATCTTTAAGAATTAAGAGAGTCCTACAGAAGTGAGTATGAAATTCCACCCCAATTCTAGCTTTCAAACCATCTCCTCCCTCCCTGCTAGTAAACCCCCATTTGCAGCATCCTACCTTTCCAAGTAATAAGGGGTTTCCCGATAGAAGCATTTGTTGTCTTTCTCCATGTGGCTCAGGCGGCTGTAATCATTCGGGTAAACAAAGGACAAATGAACCTGGGAAGAAGGGAGGAAAATAAAGTAAAACCCTCGTAAATGCCAAATACCAGCGACAAGGTGACGCAGACACAGTTGGAGGGTGCCCAGCCCTTTTGAGAGGGAGCAGTGGTGGCTCACTATTTGCCTCTCCAAGGCACCCAGTAGCAGGCTGTGAGAATGGAAAGCAGAAGGAAGTGTGCTGCGATATGTGCGCGGGTATGCCTTTTTCTCTCTTTCTTGGCATCTGTCTGTCCAGCTCTGTAATACTGCGTTTAAGTCCCATAACAGAGTGAGAACTAGCTGGGAGAGAGGTGGGCAAGTGCTTCTGAAGAGATGCAGGGGATCACAGGAGCCCAGAAAGCGTGTGGAGAGACCTCCAGGCAAGGCTGAGGGAGCCGGGGCTGCCCAGGATGCAAGTCCCCTGGGGAGTGTAGGCTTGCACTGGGATCCAGGGAGGGCAAACCGTGCTGGTGACCTGTCCCCAGCAGACCTCAGAATCTGCTCTGCTACGCAGGGGATTAACTCCTGCTATGTTTTGTGACCCATAAATGTGAGCTCCCCCTCAAGACCAGTTTTAAGTTTGTCAGGGGCTCTAATAGTCCACACAGACTACAGTTCACCCCATGGAGAATAAAATCTTCGGCCATTGTGAGGCTCCGAGTGAAGGTGAGCTCAGCTCTTTGGTTTGAGGTCTGAGGGGCTCTGTAAGACACACACACTTGTACTCCAGTGAGACCCGTGAGCAGTGCGTAGCACCCATCTCCCTTTTCTTGGTGCCACCCTTTGGCATGTACTGGGATGCACAGACCTGAACAGCAGATGGTCAAATCTGCCCAGGAGCTTCAGATCGGTGGAGAGCCCCCCTCAGTTAATGGGGTCACCCTCCCTCCTCCTTGTGTTCCCCTGGGCAAGTACCTGCTCAAGGAATAAAACTTACAAACTGGAGTCCCTGGTAGCGCTGCAGAGGAAATCCATTCACCAGGTAGCTGGGCTTGTATGGGCAGTCTGGCAAGGCTCGGCGCACACGAGACTTGCTGAGCAGGGGCACTGAGAAGAAGAAACACGTAGGCAAGCGTTACTGGAAGGAGCCCTGCTGTAACCGATGCACCAGATTAGCTACTTCTGTGTTGGGTTTCTATTTATCCATGTGAAATACCAACACATACATAAAGCAAACCATCTTGCACAGCTCATCTCTTTACATTGCTCTACAGCACTTACGCTAAAATATTATGCCCAGCGTTGTCACGTGAGCTGGACGCCAAGAAGAGGAGCTGTTTTTACTCTGTGCTTTGTCTCCTGCAGAGACTGATATAGCATACTGCCCCTCTCCTCTGCACTGGGGAGAAAAAAAGCGTGGCCTTTGATAACCGCAGCGTAGGAGGACAATCTTTCTTGCCTGTGCTACTGCACGTGCTGTGACAGGCTGCAGCTACCTCCCCAACTGCTTTGCAAGTCTCACCTTTGTAAAGAGTGTCCCGGGGGTCAGGCTTCAACATGTCGGCTGGGTGTGCCTTGCTGCCTGCGCTGTCAGCAGGCCGGCTTGTGTGACTGGCCAACGTCTGCGGGATATGCCCAACCTCATCCATCTTTAAAAGCGTCTCGTCTAGAAACCAGAGAGACAATGGAAGGGGGAGGAAGGGCTAATTCGTCCCTTGTCCCCAAAAAGTGCCCTTCCCCAGTGTCAGCCCTTTCCAAATGGCGTTGCATCCATGGCACTAACGCTGACGCTGGCACAGCAACGCCTAAATGGTGCTGATCAGGAGCTTCACTGCAAAGACACCGTGGGAAGGAAAGGCTTTGATTCAGAAAGCTGGAAATACAGAGCTGTGAGGTAGGAACATGGCTGTCACTGAAAGTGAACAAACACAGTGATGAGTAATGGAGGAAAATGACCTCCTGCCTTGGACACACCAGCAGTGGTGCGCTGAAGAAGCCCCGTGCTGACAGGAATTACTGAACATATCTGAATCATTAGCATTAAATTTATTTTAAAAGGCAGATAGGAAAGATGAAAGGGAGGAGAAACTTGAGGACCAGAGTTCTCTACTGTGCTGGAAAAGGGGCAAGAGCCTGGGGTGAGGCCTTCAGTGGCTGAGACTGATGATGCTCCAGCAGGGGAATGGAGGCCAGGAGCAATGGGAAGCTGAAATTCAAGATTGGGTATTGGTTATGTTTTTTCTCAGGTGCTGCTGCCAGAGGACTTCATATCTCCACTGATCTTACTCTGAGATGAGGGGAACTGAATAAGTATCCAAGAGGGAAAGGCAACATGCTGCCAAGGGAACAAGGATTACTGTTAGCAACTTTGGGGTACTAAACAACATGGGAACCCAGAAGGAATGGGATGACACGTGATACGGCCAAAAGCTGATATGGAAGAGAGAAACACTGTATGGGCAGAATGTGCCAGATAAAGATGAGACTGCAGCACTGTGCCCAGCCACAAAGGGATCTTGTGGGATGTGAGTCTTCCCCTCTATGGGGAATTAATAAGAAGAAAAGGGCAGAAGGACAAAGGATGGGGATGGAAGACCTAACGGAAAGCCTAGTCCTGGCCAAAGGGCAGGTTTCAGAAAATACAGCAGCAGGTTGCAATCCAAGACACAGCAAATAGATGTCTCTATTACATCAGGGAGTCTTCATTGGGCAAAAGTTCTGGCATGAAAAAAAGCCCAGACATGTTGGAAGGCAACAGTGGTAGACACGGAAAGGGGGAACGCTGGCAGGGGAAAGCGATACTGACAAAGCTAGATAAGGGTAAACAGGACTAAGGAGCTCCTTAACTGATAAAGGCATAACTTGATGTGCTAAGAAGGGTTTACAAAACAGGAGGAACTGGGCCGATGTGCTTGGTGCAATCCAGCAGCAACTTGAAGAGACTTGAGGCTCATGATACAGAAGAAAACAGGATCCCCCAACATCACTGGTGTATTCCATTGCGTCCAGCACAGAGTGAAATCTCCTGGAAGTACTGCAGCGGCCCTTTCTCCCTGGTCACGTCCAGCTGCCAGTGCACCCCCACAGCTCCCATGTTATGGGCCTCATGTTCCCCTGAGATCTCTGCAGGCAACCTCCATCCCGTGTTTCTCTCATATCTGGAACAGTTCTCACCCTTGCAGACTCTCCTCTCTGCCCTTCCTCGCTGCCTCTACATTTCCCTGAAATAATGTTCCAATCCTACTTTCAATTCTCCTATATTTAATAATGAGTCCAGAGATCTCTCTCCTGACCTGTCTCCATTTCTTTCTTGTAATGATCTGTACACGTGGTATTTGCCTGGCTAGACTATGATTCATGGTGAAACACCGCTGACATATTGGAAGAATGGGGAGGTGCTCAGGGAAACCTGTGCTGAAGATACTTACTAGCAAAAAGGGAGAGGTATTGGGAGTCAATGACTTTGAACTTCGCTTCTGGGTCATTCAGTCTCCACTGGAACAGAGAAACACATTAAAATGAAGTGCTTATGGAGTTAACCAAGCCTGAACAAAAGGGACAGGCACAAGATGCTTTTTCACCAGATGGGATCACAGCTTCCTCTTTCTCCTTACTATGACCGAGTTTATCTAGCAGCAAAAGACTGGGAATGAGCCGAGATCCCCCAGGACACATCCAAAGCAGGAAAGGACAAAGAACTGCAACAGAGACCAGTGAGGGCAGAACTATCCCAAGCAAGCAGAGGAAAGGGTCCTGACATGCGACTGGGACTATCCCACATAGAAGTAGGTAAGGGCTCTGGAAGGGATTAGTTGGATACATCTCATGCAAAGAGGAGCTGGGGCCTGGGAAAGGAGGGAAATCGTTAGCAAATGTCATTCCTGAGCTCTGCGGGGATGCATATACAGCACAGCCGTTCGCACAGACTCACTGCTACTTCCACATGGTCTGTTCCTCTGTCATCCTGCTTGTGCAGCACCTCAAAATAGTACCTGCCTGCAGCTGACAACCTGTGAAGAACAATGTGTCTGTCACCAAGGGCATTAAGGAACATTTCTTAGCTTGTCAGCAGACAATGAGTGGAGACCAACCACACCCATGAAACAACCTAATTCTCAGCCTGCGCAGGGTTTACGACTGCCAAGAAAATCCAGATGCTGACAGTGAGATAGGTAGCTTCCCTTGTGCACCTGGAGTGCTCCAGACCCATCTCAGTTAATTCTGAGTAACTCCCTTTCAGTCCTGCCTGCTGAGTTTTGGCCTCTGGGAATCCCGGCCAGTTCCAAGGCAGGAAGCTCGGGATACAGTTCATATAGAGGAGTCTGGATCTGCTGGTGGCTGCTTCCTCCAGGGAAGAAAAATTCAGTGTTGCATTCCTGCAGTAAATCAGCAAAGCAACTGGCACAGGCGTGGATGCGTCACTTAAGCTTTGGTGATACCCCAGATTAATCCCTTTCTCTATAGTGCTAAATTCTTCAGAACAAGCCTGGGTTCCTTTTCCTTGTCCTTGTGATTTCCCGGCCATGTGCAGAGGCGGTTGGGAGTGAGGGGCTCTGCTCACTCACCTCACCATCTTTGACTGCTGGCTGTGAAATTTCCCAAACTCCCCTGGCGCGGTCCACTCCTTCCCTGTCTGTGAAGAGACAGAAAACACTCTAGTTAAGATGAGTTTCTTCCCTGGTTACTGCACTGGGAATGACAAAGAGGGAAAATTGAGCTACTCCTCCTGGTAAGTTGGCTGCGAGATCCACAACCTGTGGACAGATTTAAGTCCCTTAATCGTGAACATGGGGCTCCCAACAGCACTGCCAATATGTAACTGGTTTAAGGCATATCATGTCATACCCATCTGGCATCTGTGGTGTTGTCTGTAGTTGGGCAGGAAAAGAAACTTGGGTAGTCCAAGAAAGCGTGTGAGACAGCAAGGTCTCCATCCCCACAGAAACATTAAAGCCTTGATGGAAGAAGCCATGCAGCATGCACTGTACCTTGCCTACACTGGCCAGCAGCTGGAGGCCAGAGGTCTTTTCATTTGGACTCAGCCAGAACTCAGCATTGTCATCCGCAGCAATGGCAAACTGAAACTCCCCTGTCGAGAGATGGAGGGATTAAGTACGGCTCTGGGGTAAGGGCTTGTGTACAGAATGGATTCTGCTCCTCTCAAATGCTGTCTTCACCCTTTTTCCTGGTGAGACTATACCTTCCCTTTTAATATTACCATCCCCACCCCTTTGAGCCTTTCTGAATTCTCCAGCTGTGCTGTGGTGGAAAACAAAACTTTACAGATGCAACTATTCCTCCTGCATTGGCTTCACCTGACATCTAACTTGGAAAGCTTAGAAGGCCATGCAAAGTCTCCCTGCCTCCCATTTTGTTTCCAGAGCAAATTTTTGTGTGAGAAGCAGCATTTGGATGAAGGAACGTGCATGGGGACCCATGAAGGGAGATGGAGGTGCTTAAATCTTGCTGTTCTGGCCAGGGTTACAGGGATGGCAGTTGAGGGCCAGGGGACCAGGAGACGTGGGTGAGTGCTAGGAGGCTGCTCCGGGCAGAAGCATGCAGCTGGGTAATACAGATGTCAGCTGCTGTCAGATGGTATTCATGCACCCAGGGAGCAGCAGGAACATAAATGATGTCATGTACAGTCCTGCGCATGCGAGGGAGAGAGGAAAAGCTCAAGGATTGCTCGTGCCCACGTACATGCCATGGGGCTGTGCATTCATGACAGCATTGTTTTTTATCTAGCACTTCCCATCTGTTTTCCTCTGTGCTTTTCATTTCCACCCTACAGGGGAGGCAGATGCATTTCACCCATGCCAAGGCCACAGCCCGTCACGCACAGCTAGCTGGGCCCATGAGGGACCTGGCGTTGGGCTTGCGGGGGTGAAGGTACGAGTATTCATTACCAGGAGGGGAGGGAGGGGCAGGTGAGAAAAGACGCGAGCGGCGGCACAGCAGCCTTGGAACCCTCACCATCGGTGAAAGGATGCAAGTAGCCAAATATCCGGAGACCATAGTTGGTCCATTTTGGGGACACAGCCAGCTTCTTCAGTGTAGTTCGTGTCTGAAGTGGAAGAATAAAAAAATAATAAAAATAATTAGATGTGACAGGAACAAGGGGGAATGCAAAAATCCTGGGACAGGTGGGTAGGGGATAAGTGTGTGGTTTGCTCTGGGAGGAGTATGGGGCATGGTGTGTGGCAGAGGCAGGGAAAGCGAGCAGGTCAGATGAGAGACGAACTGGAACAAGTACAGCTGTGGAGGGGAGAGCTACATGGGGGATGCTGGTGAGATGGTGGGGGCAGGACATGGTGTTCACTAGCCACTTGCAGAGAGAGCACCTTCACCCCTTGCAGGGAGGGCTCCTTCACCCCATGCAGACCAGCATGGGTAAAATGAGCCTCCCCTGGGCAGCAGAAAAGCTGCCACCGTGAAACCTTTGTGAAAGCTTCCTGCTCCCTCAGCAGGAGGACAGAGGAGGTGATGGAGAGGGACAGGGACAGGATGTGAAGGAAGCAGGGGCGATCCAGCTGGGCAGCAGAGCTGGGAAGTGTGGGACAGACGGTGTCGTGGTCTTACTCACGTGAGGGAAGAGGGGGAAGTGGAGGTTTTTCCTGAGTTGCTCAGTGGAGCTGCCGCACCAGTCCTCGAAGACATGCAGATTGGCCTGGCCCTGGAACTGGGGGGCAGAATTTGGGCATCATGAATTGCTGCATCCCTCCCCTGCATCCCTCCCCTGTTCTGCCAACCTCAGCCACAGCCCCAGGACAGGACTGCTTGTGAGAGCAAAAGAAGATGTCGCCACTGTGATGGGCTGGTCTGCAGAAGACATGTCCAGATCCCTTTTTCTCACCTGCTGAGGGTTTGGGGTTGGCACAGGTGACAGTCTGAAGGGCACCAGGGAACTGCGATAATGCCTGGGACATCTCAGTTACGTGGCTGCGGTTCACTTAATTTTGCTCCATCACGGAGGTGTTTAACCAGAAGGATGTGCTCTGAGGCCATGGTGTGGGACACGCTGTAGGGTGGCAATAGCACCCCATGATCCAGCAAAGAGAATGTAGGGTCTTATATCCTCCAAGAAAGTGTTTTGGATTCCCTCACCATTTCAGGGCTGTTTTCTTGAGCCGAGGAAGAGGGGACACCCTAGGGCCGGGAGATGGCAGATGCCCTTCTCAAAGCATGTCTGCAAAGTAAAGCTCATGGAGGATGATGTGGACAGGGAGGCGGCAGCTCAGCATGGTGGGGAGCAGCAGCGCAGGTGGGTCAGTGGACAGCATGGCCTCCGTGTGCCCACAGAGACACAGAAACACTGCAGGGAGCAGAGGTCCCCTCCCAGACAGTGTAGGAGAGTGTGCAGTGTGGGTATGGGTGGCTGTCCCCACTACCCAGCCAGCCCTGCCGGGAGAGGCCGTCAGTGCCTAACAGAGACCTAGAGCACAGCTTTGCTGGGAAAAGCTTGTTGGGCGCTGCGGGATTTCAGCCATACGCTTCTCAAGGGACAGACTTTCTTTTTGTCAGAGCCATTCAGAAGGGAGGAGCTGGCTGCCCCCCAGCAAAGTCCAAGCTCTCTGCCTGCAACCAGTGGAGCTGGATGCTGAAACCCTCCTCGCAAGGACTGGCACCCAACAGCGGAGAATAAATAAGCTGGAGAATGCAGAAGCTACCTTAGATGGGCAAATGCTGAAGAAAGGAATAGGTTGCCTTGGGACTGGGGAGGTTTTGCTGCAGCTGTCTTGCCTATATAAGGGCTGTGCGAGCAGAGCTGGGGAAACTGCCTGAACAGCACCCAAATGTCTACAGATGGCAGCAAATTCTTAGTTTTCGCTGGGGAGTCTCTAGCAGGGCTGAAGCCGCACGGCGAAGGAGGGCCCAACCCCTCCATGCACTCCTGGCAGAGAAACCGCTTCATGGAGTTATTTTTCCCAGGACAGCGGGTTGGGGTTTCATTTTGTAATAAACCGTGGCTTGAAGGAAGGACACGGAGCAGACTTGGCCCAGCACCAGCTTCTGCAGTAATGCTCCTTGCGAGCTGTGGGCTTTAGTCACGCACGTGAAAACCATCTCTGTGTGCCAGGCAAAACACACTCACAACCACTGCTGTTCTTGAGTGGTCTCTTGTCAGCCCTCTCTCACTGGTGTCCGCACTGCCAGGGTTTGACTGATGTCTGCAAGCCTGTGTCGTCCCCCACTATCTCCTTTTCCTTCCTCCTCTGCTGACATCCCTCAGCCTGGATTCTGCCCATCGGACAAGAGGAAAAGCAGCAAGAAAAAGCAGATGTAATTCCCCAGAGTGATGCTGCACAAAATCTGAGGAACTACACAGAGGACTCGGGGCGATGGATGCAGCCAAGAGAAACTCGGGACTCTGCAAGGACTTACGATACAAATAAATCACTGCAGGTGCTACAAACACTGAATTGGAACGCAATTGCTAGGCAGTCCCGTGCCCCTTGGCCTAATCCAGATTCACACCCCAGGGGGTCTTACATTACTTTTCTCAGCCAAATCAAATAATGATAATTGCTGTTTCTTGTGGAACATGAAGTGAGGTGAACAGGCTGGGCTCCCACAGCGAGTCACTGCCAGAATCTGAGTCTTACGGCAGTCTGCTGCCATCCACAAGCGATGCTGGTTTTTCTTCTTAGAGAATTGTTTGCACACTGCAGATAGCAGGCTCAGATCTCTACGAAATGTAGCACAACACTCCCACACCGTGGAGAGGCTGGCGCTGCAGTCCCCTCCTGGCAAAGACAGACCCAGCGGAGGCTCCCAAGGCTCAGGACTGCAATGGAGCTGGGCTGGCTTTGGCACGGGGTCGCCCAAATGCCAAACCAGATCTTTATGAGGGAAGTCCCAGAAGAGCAGCTAGACTTGCTCAAATATTTGCAGAAGCAACTTGGACCAGTCCCATTCTAATACAGTACATTACTGCAGAGTTTGGCAGTATTAGGGAAGGGGCAGCCTACTAAGAAATAAGGCAGACACTGCTGTACTAGGTGCTCCATCAACTCTGTAAAAGATGGCTCCTGAGAGTTGTAGCCTGACACCTCTGCCTCCGAAGTCTTTACAAAGACTTTGTAATCTCTGAGAGGAGATTCTGGCAGAAGCTTCACTTTCCTGCACTCACAGCTATTAGAAATAATTAACTGGTAAATAGTAAGTATTTCTTGCATGTGGTTTCAGAGTCTTTTCTAAAGCAACACATTTTCTTCTGCGCAACAGCAGCCTAACTTACTCTCTGCTTCCTCTGAAAGGGAAAGGAAGAACATTATTGACAGATAAGTGCTGGCTGCCCAAAGCACTGCTCTGGGACTGAAAACGGAGCTAGGCTTTAATTTTAGGCCCCCACGAGTCATCAGTGTAGCAGCTGTTTTGAAACCCTATCACCTCTGTCCCTCCGACTGAACTCATGGCTGCCCATTGCAGGCAGCTGAGAAATTCCTCCGTTTGCTATTTGGGTGTCCTCTAGAACATGCAGTAAAAATCTTCTGCTTGGGGATTTGCAGATTGCAGCAATAGATAAATGGCACCATCGTTCCCAATTCATGCACACAGCTCCTGAGAAAGGTCGATGGACTTTCTAAAACATGGCTACTGAGTTTGACTTCCCAGCTTGGAACTACTTGGCCCTGGTTTTCAAAGGGCTGGAAATTTAGGAGCTTGTAAGCAACAAGTAAGTTCCCCTTCTCCCCTTAAGACCATCTGCTCTGAAAATTTTGGATAGATTGACTTGGCCAGAACCAGGAACAGAAGCCAACAGTCTGGGCTTTCAGTGGGAGCTAGTATTACATGGTCTGAGCCTTGCCATTTAGAGGGCTCCTCCTGCCCCTCGGCTTCCTCCTCGTCCCAACCCCACCTTCCAGTTGCTTATCTCCACCCTGATGAAATAGTGGCATTGCAAGATCCCAGCTCAGATCCAAAACTGCCACAGGTCGTGCACCAAGGGCACGGTCAGCACAGCGGGAGGACAAGCTGCTCTTCCCAAAGAGGTCTGGGTGGGCTGATACCCTCCTGAGCACAACGCCAGGGGCACAAAGCGACAGCGCTGCTGAGGGAGGGGAGAGCTGAACCTTAACAAGTGCAGGGAGGCGAGAGCCTCCACAGCTTCAGGAGTGCGGCTGGGCTCCGAGCCCCAGCGCTGACCCTTCCCACTGAGCATGTTGAATTAACACCCGCCTGCAGACCCAGCTTTGTAGTAGGAGACTTTGGTATTTCCGTTTCCTTCTAGCGAGGAATCTTAGATTATCAGCGCTTCCTAGAAAAACAGACTGTAAAGGAGGATGAGGCACACAGAGAGCACAGACTTCTCTCCCTAGCCCAAAACCATATCACGTCAAAACCGCCCAGGGGTCGACACCACACACCCAGAGGCTCCTGGTGAGCAAGGAGCCCCAGGGAAGAAAGGCGTAGCAGCAGCAGAGGCCGGGGCAAGCAGCAAAGCTAGGATGATTGCAGCAGCGGAGACACGACCTGCCGCACTGGAACTGGAGCAGGATGCAGAAGAGAAGTCTTTCCTAATTTAATCCCAGGTGGCTCATGGAGGCAAATCAGCTGCGTAGCTGCGTGCAGCCCAGGGAATGCGCAGCGCTGGGGATGATAAACAGGGCACAGAGAGGGCCTGAGCCAGGGAAGAAAGGCGACATTGTGCTGCCAACTGGAAACTCCTGAGTTCATAAGACTCTTCTGTCTCCGCAGTGCAGCCGCGGCCCCTCCTCCTGCCTGGCCCAGCTCCCCTGACGGGGTGACATTCAGCAGCCAGCAGCTGGGCTTCGCTGCAAGCCCTGCCACGCCGGGCACTTGCAGGAATCCATCAAGACAAGTTAGCAACAAAGCCCCCTGTCCCACTGAGACTTGACACCTGACGGACACAAGCGGGTGAGGAAGGGACATGGGCAGGGACAGAGCAAGCAGCCATAGCTTTGTCTGTTAGTCCTCTAAGGAAGGCAGGTTTGGTAGCAGGAGGATGCCCTAGCACAACGCTGGCTTTGTGCAGCACATATGCACCTATACAGGTGCTGCCTGAAAGGGGCTGTGCTCCTGGACATCCCTCACACCTCCTTCCAGTGAGAAGGACGTCCTGAGGCTGCGCAGACATGAAAAGGGGGGAAACATTTTAAATATCCCCCAGCGCTGCACAGACCTTTCTCCTCTCAGAGCTGAACAGAGGGTTTTACAGGGGTAAATGAGAATGATCGGGCTAACCAGGCATATTTCTGAAAATCCTCCCCCATACCTATGGCAGCACCAAACGGTGACACTCACGGTGCCACAGTGCAGGTTTGCCCTGGCAATAGCCAGGCACCTTTCCGAATTAATGAAAAACACCCCAAATCTCTCCGGCCTGAGGAGGCAGTGGGTGACACTGGGAGCTGGAAGACTTTGCCCTGGCACGTGGAAGGGACAGTGGCGGTAGGGATCATGTACACAGGGACCCTGAGGAACCCAGGAGTGAGATTCCCCTCATTTGCATGGTATAACTTCATCAGGGATTTCCTACACGCACACTTTCGCACCACATTATCCAAGGCTGAAGACTTAAACAGCTGATTTCGTCTCCTGAAACTGAAAGAGGAAAATTGAAACCTGTCCTTTTTTGGCTCATCCTGCAACCCTGTTAATTATTTATATTTGTCGGGTATATACCTCTCTATTCAAACAAAGCCCAGCTCCCTAGCCGATGGGAGGCAACCTGCTGCCCGTCACCCCATGAATCAGGCTGCAATTAAGTTCTTAGAGATGCTGTGGGGAGGGCACAATGGGATCATAGGCCCTGGGTAATTAATTTGGGCAGAGTTACAGAAAAACTTAATCCCCAGGCCAGGAGAAATTTCAGCCAGTGGTTAAGAGGACAGCAAACAGCTCTATACAGAGCTGTGCCCGTGGATCCCTCTCCATCTCCTGCAGCTGGTACTGGTGAGCCACTGGGTTCTGTTTGCAGTCAAGGTGGCTCTGCTGACCCTCTGGGTACAGACAATGCCACAGCAAGGGCAGGAAATTTTGCCTTATAGAGACAAAGAGAAAACTGGTGAAGGATGCAGGTGCTCCACAGGAGCAGCGTTAGAGATCAGGGCTGCTAGTGGAGAATGGCAGGGCGTCTACGTGGGGCAAGGCCACCCAAACCAGCTCCCCAGGCTGGTATCTGTACACCCTGGGACTCAAAAGTCTTCTCATGGCGCATCTGCTGCACATCACCTGACACAGGGCACCCACAAACTCCCAAGGCAGCCGGTCTGCGGCAACAGCCCTGCTACCTGGCAGAGCTCTCCTCCCCAACAGGGAGCAGTGCAGGACAAGGCAGGAGGCACCCAGCACCTTTCCAGGCGTGGGGCCATCCTGCACAGGACACTTCAAGTCCTACCCGTTTCCCCTTGGCTGGAACACCTCTGCACTCACTCGCCCCTTGGCAGCACCACACCGGGGTGGCAGGTTTGCAGGCTGGTGGGTGTCCTGCCCGGCGCCGCGGCACACAAGGGTGAGAAGTCACCCCACCAGCAAAGCAGAGGGCTTTGCAGATCAGCCCTGTGCTAAACACATACCTTCTTCGCCCGAGCCACAGCGCGTACCCCGCCAGGTGCATTTCTAACCTGGTAAAGGCTCATTGCACGCCACAGCCAGCAGGTTTCAAAACCAACATGCTTTTGAGAAATCACCAGGGAGGGGATGTGAGACATTGGGCAAAGCCTCAGAGAGGCTGGGGGATGCCACGCAGAGCCTGTACCGTCTGCTGCCGTGGGAGAGGAGAGCAGTAAATGCTCCGTGTCGTCCCTGTGTGCAGCAGCAGTCCCAGCCCACACGTCCTGCTGCCCCTTCGCCAGCAGCCGCTCACCAGGGAGGCAGCCATGCCTGCCCACTGCCTGCCAGGCCCCGCAGCCCGGAGGAAGCCCCCAGGCTCCGGCTGGGGATGGAACATGCCAGAGCCGATTGCAGCAGAACAGATCCATGCTCTGGTCTGGTTCTGGGCACTGGGAGGTGACTGGCGCTGGCTGCTTGCAGGAAAACTTTAGCTCATGCCGCAGGGACCCAAACTGCTCAGTGCAATGGCTGGAGGGAGGCAGTTTCCCTCTGCCAGCCGCCCAGAGCAAAGGGATAGCAGCCTCCTCCCTCCCCAGGGAAGCCACAGAGGCTCTCCTAATTTGTGCAGGTCTCTAATCACCTTGAGGAATTTAGTGAGCTGACTCCATTAGCTAAATGCTCCCTGGCTGGTGTCCCTCTCAGTATCAGCAGGCTGCATTGCTCCCTTATCTCAAGAGGAATGGTGAGATAAGGGAACAGGGGAGGAAAGAATAAACGAGGCATGAAGGAAACAAAGGGCATGTTTACCCCAGTCTTCAGGGGTCACCAGAGAAGGTCTCTGTTCATCAGAAGTGTCACTGAAGTGGAGAAATCTCTACATACGACACACAGGGGTTGGACATCAAGCAAATGCCAGAGCGAGAGCAGAGTGTGACACTTCTTTGTGCAGCAGTCATGTATTTGCTTGTTGAATGCTCGGCCCTATGCACTCCCGAGGTGTTACTGTGCCTGGAGTATGCTGGTCTTCACACAGGCAGTCCTGTGCAAAGCATCACATCTCCCCAGTCTCTGTGTGTAGGTCCCTGTCTTGGGAAGGAAGGTGTTATGGGGTGAAGGGTACAGTCATTTGTAGGTGACCCTGCTCTGGCGGGGTGGTTGGACTAGATGATCTCCAGAGGTCCCTTCCAACCCTTACTATTCTGTGATTCTGTGTGATTCTGTGATTCTGAACAAACACCACCTTTCAGGAAGGTAGTGGGCTGCCTGCTCTCAGGGAATTATGGGTGGGTGCTTGGTGCCTTGATGGCTGGTGGAGAAGCCAAACTGTCAGGAATCTGGACACTCCTGTCTTTCCAGATGATTACTCAGGTCTGTAAGTGTCATTAAGCCAGGAGGGGGTGATAGGGAATGGACTTCTAGTAAAGCAAATGAATTTCCTGGCTGAGGTCCCTGCTTTCCGTTCTCCCTGCACAGGTCTCTAGCTACAGCTTCCTCATGATAAACGATGGAGAAAGGCACCCACCTCTGGCATCCATGGGACAGGGTTGTCCACAGCTGCATAATTCGATTTATTCCTCCCACCTCTTTGCAGCTCTTGGTTCTGAAATACAAGTAGAGGAAAAGTCAAAATAACCTAATAAATGACCCAGCGCTGACACTTACACAAGAGGACTCAAACCTGGTCACAAGAACACGTGAGAAAAAAGCAGGTTCCCAAGCTCCCTTTCCAAAGGACAGGCCAGCTATCGTGGCCATAGTGGGGTGAAAAAGCTGCCTGGCTTTTTTGAAAGCAAATTTCCACGGTGAGCTACTGAGGGGAAAGGATACCAGCACTTTATAACTGTTTGCTAGCACAGAGTTAAAGCTTAGGTCATTCTCCTTCCCCTCGCCCTGCCTTGTTTCAAAAAGGTCCAAGCAATAGTTCTTCCAACACTTCCTTCAGGCAACAGTACCGAGATGTGCTTTACTAGAGAGCTACAGACTCTCTCCTGACCTTTCATTTCTGCTTCCATCTTGCTTAGTGCTACCTTCCTCTGCCACATACCCAGCCAGCTTCAGCCCACCGCTGCGGCTTAGTACACCTAAAATAACTTGGTTGACTACAGTGAAGTCATTGTACATACACAATGCTGTGAGTCAGCTCAGATTTTGCTCTGTGACATGCTCTCTTTCCTGCGTGAAGAGAGAACTGTCTCTTGGGGCCAGCGTCAGAAAGGAAGCTCTGCCCTTCTAAACAGGCAGAAACCATCCCGAGCCTCCTCACCTGGTGTCCCAGCTTCTGCAGATAATGAAACTGAAGGCTTGGGTCCCCACCTGGGACATTCGTGTCTGCCAGAGCTTTAGCCAGCTCCCTCCAGCTTTTGTATCCTGCGCAGAGGAAACAGAAAGAGATGTCAGAACACAGGCTAAAAAAAGAAGCCGCAGCAGTTACCAGAACAAACTGGTCCTTTACAAGGTTGAGAGACCTCTAATACTCTGGAATGGTCCAGCAGAGACCAGGATTTGTTTGTGTTACTTGGAGTTGGCAGACTGACACAGAGAGAGAAATTGCCTTTGTCTTCCTTAAAAGCTCTTCCCTCCTTCTTATTAATTTGTTATATTAAAGATTCATCACAATTCTTAAATACATGTCAGAGATCTCATTAATCACCACAGTACTGGGAACCTCTTTCTAGATCCCTCAGATAATCCCATTGGACACAATAAAGAACATCCATTTTTTTAAACTAGCAATGCCAAAGAAAAATAAGTAAGACAATAACCAGATTACTAATTAGTTTAACCATCAAAAGAATATTATTCTGAATATGCACCTATTTGCACAATAAAAGCTTTCAATCTTCTTTTCTTGAAGAAAATGACAGCAAAGAACGCACCTGATGGGACATTCAGCTGTAATGCTTAAAATATTAGCAGTGATGCGGTTAAGGACATCGCTATTTAAGTGGAGTCAGCTTCCATATTCAAAGCAACTTCATTTGACACCCCCTTCCCTCCTAGTCTGCTCAAGTCAGGATCAATTTGGGTTTCCTTCTACAACTCCATTGGCCTCCTGGGCTTAGAAGGGACAAAGACGAGCAGATGCAGTGTAACCTTGTAGCTCTCTGTAACCGCGTCCATATCACTAACGAGACAGTGCTGATGAGCAGAGTTCACACCTGCCGGCAGTGTTATGGTGGCTCACACCATGTGTTTTTCAGATCTGCTAAACGTTTTGGGATTGAGTCAGCAACTAACCAAGATGCCAGCAGCTCCGCGCTGTGCCCACACTGTACGATAGCTTAATTGTGAAGAGCGCAAGTGCCAAAACCTCCACAAGCACTTGCTTTTCCCAGGCTGGTGGCAGACCAGCTCAATATTCACGTACCAGGGAGCGGAGCCAGGCTCTCTGCCCATTTTCTTCAACAATGGAAATCATCCCCAAAGCTCCAGAGGATTTGGCTGCCTTGGTATATAAAGGGAACCATCCTGCCAACTTCAAGTCCGAGCACTGAGACGAATGGTTGGAGCCCTCCACTGCTCCTGCAGCCAGAATTGGCAGGGACATGCTCTGAGGGGGCAGCACAGCCCACTGCTGGGGAAACCTCTACTGTTTTGGAGCCAGCATACCCATCTTAGCCCTACCCACCTCCACCCTGCCAGTTTACTTTGGTGGGGGCACTTACAAGCCACGTAACTTAGATCAGCTCCAAAACATCTCTGAGCTATGTAGAGGCCAAGGCAAACCCAAAACAACCCCAGGAACTAGAATTCACAAATGACCCTCTGACAGATCCCCCTCTCTGGCTGCGCTAAGCTCTTGGCCTGTTATTGCACCTACAAACAGGGTTGCAAGACACTGTCTCTACTTGCTCCTGAATCTAGGTGCTGTGGGGTCTGGCAGAGGTGAGCAGAAAGCGAAGATGTTGAAGCTGCCTTCTATGATGTGGTGAAAAAAAAGAGGACAATTAATGAAAAGAAAGCACAAGAAATGTGGAAAATGTGGAAGTCAGAGACGCAACTGAGAGACAAGACGCAGAGGCAACTAGGGTGTCCTGCCTTCCTGACATGAGTGTTGGCTGAGATGTGTGGGTTTTGTTCAGGCCCTGTTAGATGCTGAACAGCCAAAACTTTCTGATCTAGGTCTTCCCACCCCAGATTCTGATCTGAAGCTACAGGTTTAAGTCTATGACTAAATATATCAACATCAATATTTATCTTCTGCAGAAGATTTTTCAGTCAGACACTCTGGGTGAGTAATCTACTGATTAATGCAGCTAAGCACACCTCGTGCTTCAGGGACTGCCTGTCATGGGAAAGAAGGAGAAATTCCTGTCTCTTCACATAATATAACGTATAACTGGTGAGCTTCCACCTCATTCAGAGCAACGAGGCAAGAACCACTGTTTCTGGGTGTCTGCAGCTGGACACGTGGCCCCACTTGCAACGAGGCTGAAAGAGACTTCGTAGTTCGCATGCAACTCAGCACTCACTGCTTCGAGGGCTCATTGTACTAGTGGGAAAGGGAAGCACAGTTTTTCAGAGAAGAGACCCAGAAGAGTGAGCCTGGCTAAACTAGAGAGGAACCAAGTAAAACAGGAATAAAAAAAAAANAGCAACAAAAGTTGGTTCACTCCTGGAGATTCACCAATGGATGACACCAAGAAAAGCAGGTTTTTTTTCTTTTGTGCAGAGGGGAGAGATTATTTGGTTTCATCGTTAAACTCAGGACTTCACTGCTCTGCGGAATAAGCTCAGGACCAGCCCCTCCTGGGAAGAGGATGCTGTCCACCACAGCCGGCAACTCCTGGGCTCGTCTGCGCTTCAGTTCCTGTGCACGGCTGGCGTGGAGCCCACCTCGCAGCAAACACAGAAGCCCGGCCACACACCAGTGCCAACGGCTGACATTTCTCTGACCCTTGGAAAAGAGAAGAAAGCAGGGCAATTCTCTGCGTTGTACAAATATTTACCTAACACTTACATCAGCCAAACACAGAAGAGACAAAACAGCTAGGAATTAATCTGGAGGTAGGAAATGATTTTCAGAAAATATTAGGATAAACACTCCCCTCAGAGAAAGTTCTTAGTGCTCCTGTTCCTCTCCAAAAGACTAGCTTTTCCCTGGGGATCTCCATGGGGCACCCCTGGAGAAGAACCTGGCTTTGCCCGTGCGTTCCTCACTAGGAGGAGGGAAAGAACTATAGAAAAGAGACAGCTCCTCCACCTTCCTGTAGCCAGAAGACCTGCCGAGGCCCACTGCTGATTGAGGACACAAGGAAGGTTTTCTCTCCAGCACATGCCATAGGATTCCAGACATCGCCTTGCAGGTATCCTCTCCTCCATGACATCCAGAGAGCAGAGCCCTGTGGCTATGTCCACTGCTCTGTCTCAAGAGCACCAGAGTGAGGTGGTCCACCACAGGTTCGACACATCCATGAGGTCTCCATCAGCTCTGCACCGCAGCCCAGCTGCTGGAGCACTTTCTTGATGGCTATTTAAAGTCAACAAGAATATGCCTGGAAAAAAGGAGTAGGCAGGAACTAAAATACCTCAGCAAACACTTCAGCATTACTAAGAGGGAATGCCAGAAATATTAGCTTTGATGGTTTTGCTCCAGCCCCTCTACAAAACCAATTGGGGTTAGGATGGGAAAGGCAAAAAATTGTAAAGTCAGAAATCAAAGGCTTGGGAAGAGCCCGTCCCACAGCCAGGTGAACAGCTAAAGATGTTGAGCCAGGCTTTGTTGCCATTAGCTTGTCAGACAGACAGACCAGCCAACCCCAGGCCTTTCTCTCTTCTGGGCATTTACCTCTCATCACTTCCCGAAGCAAAACGGTTATTTTCCAAGGCTATTTTTTCACCCCAAACACCTCCAAGGGAGGCAACCCTGCTGTAGGCACAGCTTGCCAGAAGCAGCAGCCAGCCTTGCTGCCACATACTCCTCCTCCTTGGCATCAGGACCAGCCTCCCCACGGCTGTAACAGACAGTTCAGGGCAGTGATTCACCCAAAATCCAGCCCAGAAAAAGGCAGGCGTATGACTTTCTGCTGGGCCAGCTTGCCCAAGTGAGCTGGCCGGTGGCCACACAAGCACCACAGCAGACCCCAGTAGTCAGGGTAGAGCAGCATCCATGCTTCCAGCACCCCATGGTTACACCACACACAGTCCAGCATCAAACCTGCCCCTTCAGCAGCCCTGACTGCAATGGTGTGGCTGGCGCCAGAGCATCACAGGTGGGGAGGTTTGTATGATTTTGTGCTGAGAGGGACCTGATGAGTAAGGAGATGTTCTCAGAGGCACTGTGGAGGGGCAGAAGAGCAGCCAGGTTCATGGCAATGACTCTCTTTTCTACAAGCAGAGATCAGGAAGGTGAGGGTGGTCCTTCTTTGGGGAAAAGCGGTCCTTTTTCTCCCCATTCCCATCAGGCAGGCTGGCAGCTGCCTGCTGAGGACCCAAATGCCCACTGGGGCTGAGTCTCAGCTGCTCCTCTGGATTTCAGCTGGGCAGCCCTCATGACTTGAGCTCACTTCTGGAAATGAAGGCAGGAGGACGCAAAGGAGAAAAAAAAGAAGAGTCTGAAGAGGAGGCTGAGACATACACTGCGTCATACAGCACAAACCCCCACAAGAGGCAGCTGGTCTGGGGCCAGCTGCCCACATAGCCAGCAGACCCACTGTTAAGGGGCAGAAAAGCTGTAACAAGAGGAAATAAGATGAAGGTATTTCTTGCCTCAGGTCCGGTCAGGACCCAGGGGCACATCTGCCTCTTCTCAGCTATGTCTTTTACTGCTCTCAGGTTAAAAGTCAGCGAAGAAAGCTGCAGGAACAGCAAGTGGTGATGGGGAGATCTCACCCAGCAGTTATGACTCTGCCAGAGCAACACACTTGAAGTGCAGCTCAAGAGTAAAAAACCTAAAAATAAAAATTACAAAAGCAGAAAGCCGCAGCCAGAGATAACAGATAGCAGTACCAGGGGAGCTATCAGGCCTCGGGGCAGGAGTGTGACCAGATTAGATCCATCAAGCCACTGTCGTGCCCCTGGCCCCAGCCAGCACCCGACATTTCAATTAGTCTGTGAAGGTACCTGGCACTTGTGCACAGGGGAAATCCCAGACCCACTCAGGTGATCAGCTTCCCCTCTGAAGGATGAGATTCAATTACTCTGCTGTTGTTACTGCTGCTTACATAGCTGTAAATGCTATTAACGCTCATATGCTATCCAGCCCTTTCGTAACCCTGCTAAATGATTCTACTCAGCAGCCTCAGGAAACAGCAGGTCCACAGGCTGGTTTGCACGCAAAGCATTTTCCTTCTGATCCGATCCCGTCCTCCTCCTTTGTGGTAGGGACAGGGCAAGAAAAAAATGGCAGGCATGAAGCAGAGTTTTGCTCTTCACTACCCGCAGTGCCCACAGACCCCTCAGCATGGCATGATGTTTCAACCCTCTCTTGGACAGTCTTATTTCTCCTCTCATCCTGGTTGATTTTTTTTCCAACTTGCTCTCATCCTAAGGGACTTCAACATGATTTAAGGTCTTTCCCAGTATTATTCCTGGCTGAACAGGTAGGCAGATGCAGTACCCAATACGTCCAAATATTACAATCAGTTGCCTTGAAAACATACTAGTCCAAAAGATACTGAGGAAGGTTGCTTGAAACTGAACATGACATAGGAGCTAAAGTCAGGGAGCCATGCAGTCTCACATGCGTATGCATCAAGTCTCCTGCCCTGAACAGGAACCTCACCTCTACCTTCTGCCCCAGTTATTCTCATTTAGGTTATACCCCACTCACACAGGCAGTGCACTGGGAGTTCCTTCACCCTGCCACATGACTGCTGGGTGTGCCGGGCAGTGAGGTTGTGGTCCAACCACCAAATATTTCTGGCCCGTGAGATCCTGGGGACAAGCTGCCACGCCGTGCTGTGCACCCCAGGCAGCATGGTTTCGTGGCTGCAGCCTGGGAGCAGCCACCTCCTTGTCACCTGGCCAAGGCAGTGCTGCATCGTGCTCTGAGAAAGAGGGTAATTAGAGAGTTTGACATGTCTTTCACGCACCCTGACCAGAGCAAACCCCTACTGCTAATGCCGTGCTGTAGGGGAAGCAACACCCACCTCCTGGTCCACCACGAGCACATGTGTATGCAGTCCCGCAACACCAAGTGCACAAAGCATAAAGATGAGGTGGTAAACTGACCTCCTGAAAACAGAGATATGGGGTAAGGATAAAATAAAAAGGAACAGCCAGTGGTTTTGGGCCACAGGGGTTAGGTCAAGCCATGAATCACAGACAGGGGGGCAGAGAAACTACAAAAAAAAAAAAAAAAAAANAGTCTCTCTGGTTACTTATTTAAGTCAACAAAAGGCATAGGCAGAAAAAAGTGAACTCCTCGCTTTCAGATAAACATCAGAACAACACTCCTGGAGTTAAAAGGATTCAAGAAGTTATGAAAACTGGTGTTACAGAGGGAGCCCTGCAAACCTTTCCATTTCTGGTTAGCGCAGAACCCTGCAAATATGATTGCTGACCTTCTCCAGGGATAAATCACAAGTTAGAGACCGTGTGTTCAGGCATAAATGACTCCATTCTTCCTCCAGTTACAACTATGATTCACTGCTTTGTGAAACTGCATGGCTGCGCTGTCTGTGAGTTTGCAAACTCTAAGCTGCACAACATTAAAAGTACATGAAGTACGACAGAGGAAAAATGCAGAGAGAACTGCACTTGGGAACATGAGGAAAATGAGCAGATATAACCACTTAGGGTGCTCGTGCAGTCTGATTTCCAGACTCACCCACCAAATAAATACCTTGCTGCTGTTGCCCTCTAGGTATAGGAAATGTATTTCATACAGGAAGGGAGGAACTGATAAGCAATGGCTGGGGCACTAACCTGCTTTGTGGAAGATAAAATTCAAATCTTACTTCTGCTACTAATATTTTCCATTGCCCTAGTTAAATCATGAAATCCACCTATGCCACAAGATTACCTGGCAAATATTGCCTGCCTCCTGAAAGCTCAGCAAGGATAAGCACATGCAGATGCATTGCCAGATTTCAGTGAGAGAGCCCATGATGTTGCTGCTAGTTGCACTATCCTTCCAAATTATGGGGCTGAGCTCCATAAATGTCTCTGTTTCAACCTAGTGTGTGCTACAGTAAAAAAAATTGCAAAGTATTGCTTATCTGCACTTGCCAAGCTGAAGGCAGAGGAGGTTCAGGAGCCGATGCCAGCGTGGAAGGGCAGCTACGACCTGCAGCCATCTGAGGTGCCCGGCCACAGAGACCCAGCTTTGGCTATGCAGCTGTAATCCCCTGCCCAGGGCGATTACAGCTAACAGGAGCCCTGAGCAATGGAGACATGTCCTCTCCTGCCCATCCTCACCGCTCCAATCACGCAACTTAATCCTTCCTCACCTTCCTGTCTTCTGCCTCTGCAAAGTTGCGCTAAGGGGCCCTGAAGGATTAGATTGGGGAAGGGGAAAGCGCAGGGTACTGTTTTTGGGGATGGAGGCAACATTGACTCAAATGAAGGCTGAGAAGAAGAGCACCTACTACTGCTTTTAGAAACGTGAGATAAAGGCCGTGATTTTGGCGCTGCTAACTTCCACAGCAAAGCGGGGAGGAATGCTTTCTATTCTGCTTCTCTCTCGCAGTAATCCACGGGTCATCTTAACCACATAAAACACACATAGAAGCTTTTAAATAACAAAATATGTTTTCAACATTACAGCCATAATAGCTGTGCAGTTAAAGTCATTAACTGCTGGCAAGTTCAACTCTAATTTACAGAACGCGTGGCACTTGTCCTGCAATTATGGTGTGCTTGTCCCCCGAGACGCTGGGCTGCACGCAGGCTGACTGTATCTGCCTCCTTGTAAAATAGGGCCATCAAAAGCAAACAGTCTCTCACTTTTTACATTCTTCATGCACAGCAATGGATTTCTCAAAACAGCCACAGCCAGTGTTAAAAAGAGCTCCTTCCAGTCACACCAAGATTAAGGGTATTTGAGTAGTTCACATCACGGATCTCACCTACCGAGCCAGGCTTTTGCCAGTCATTGTCTTAATTTAAAACATGGGATTGCATCAAACCATTTACTGATGGAAGATCAAGATGTTTGGCTTGCTTGAACCACAATACTTGCAGCGCTTGGAAAAACTGGCAGGTTGACAGAAGACCACAGAATCAGGTGTTTTGACACAAGTCTAAGTTTTGATTTTTATTCCTGCTTTTAAGATCAAAATAATTTGCTACTTCATGGACTCCAATTTCATGCTTTTCCTCCACCACTACTCCCCCCCCCCTCCCCCCCCCCCCCCCTTTTTTTTTTCGGTAAATGGTAACATCTGACATTATTTTTGGAACAAAAATACCTTTAATCCTGGAACATCTACATGGGTTTCTACCTATTCACTCCCAGTGACCACATCCTCAACTGCTGACTCACACTCTGCAGCTCTGCATACAGCCTGCCTTTTTTTTTTATTTTTTAATGAAAATAATAATAACAACTTTAAAAATTCCTATCTGGCCCTTAAGGTGACGAGCATGAAAAGCAGATGTTCCACCTGGTTATGATCACTGAAAGTAGTATTCCTGGCACTCTCCCCTTCGCCTGGAGGCACTGGTGAAGCCATGCCCGTAGAGACATGAGAGGCAATAAAGGCCTTTTCTACTGCGGTAACAAGTTAATTAAAGCTAACATTTGCCTCTGTATATTACCAGCTCAGTGCAGCAAATCATATGCACTGCACTCAGAGAAAGACCTGGGAGGCTTCCTACCCACTGTTATTCGTATGTACAGCATCATCATTAACAGCAGTTAGGACTTCTTGCAAAAAAAAAGCACATTTCTAAACGCTCTCAACCATGAAGCGATCTGTTGCTTTGATGTCCATCATATGTGAATAAACGCAATGAATAAGAAGCAACATATGTATATGGCTGCCTCCCCTGAGCACAGAGAGGTACCTGCAAAAATAAAGAAATAAATAAAATGGCAATTCTATGCTCAGCAGTCTTTGCCATCTGTTTTTCTTTTTGCAACAAGACTCTGCCCAAGCAAGTTCAACAAGGTCATCCATGCAGCTTTCGGAAAGCTTTGGTAAGTGCGTTTTTCTCAACTGATCCAAACACTGCATCATATAGACTGCTCAAAGAGCCTTCCAAGAGATGTTTTTTATACAGGAGCTGTCTAAGATGAGAAGCTGAACATCAACTGTGCAATAGACTGAAAGTCAGCATTTGTTATTACTTTACTGAACATTGCTAATGCCCTACAGGCTTGGGGAGGAGTGGCTGGAAAGCTGCTCAGCAGAAAAGAACCTGGGGGTGTTGGTTGACAGCTGGCTGAATATGAGCCAGCAGTGTGCCCAGGTGGCTAAGAAGGCCAACAGCATCCTGGCCTGTATCAGGAATAGTGTGGCCAGCGGGACTAGGGAAACGATTGTCTCACTGTACTCGGCACTCGTGAGGCCCCACCTCGAATGCTGTGTTCAGGTTTGGGCCCCTCACTACAGCAGGGACACTGAGGTTCTGGAGCATGTCCAAAGGAGGCCAACAAAGCTGGTGAAGGGTCTAGAGCACAAGTCTTAGGAGGAACAGCTGAGGAACTGGAATTGTTTAGTCTGGAGAAAAGGAGGCTGAGGGGAGACCTTATTGCTCTCTACAACTACCTGAAAGGAGGTTGTAGCAAGAGGGGCTCAGTCTCTTCTCGCAAGTAACAGGCAATAGGACAAGAGGAAATGGCCTCGAGTTGTGCCAGGGGAGGTTTAGAATGGATAGCAGGAAAAATTTCTTCACTGAAATGGTTATCAAGCATTGGAACAGGCTGCCCGGGGAAGTGGTTGAATCACCATCCCTGGAGGTATTTAAAAGACGGGTAAACGTGGTGCATAGGGACATGGTTTAGTGGTGGTTTTGGCAGTGTTAGGTTAATGGTTGGACTCAATGATCTCAAAGGTCCCTTCCAACCTAGATGATTCTATGATTCTTTCTTTTATCTCGGATAGGGATTTTCCTAAAAGACTCAACAGCTTGCCATCTCCCTGTAGATGCAGCATTCCCAAAATATCTGCTTGATTTTCAGTCAACTTCTGTGGAACTTTGCGCTATGGAAAATGTCATCCACTGCTTCAATGAAAAAAAACCCACACCTTATTTATTTCTCTACTTGCCATTTCTATTTGCCATTTTGCTTAATGCTGCTGTAGCCATTTTCTTCACCTGAATTCACCTCAAAGGCAGTAACCCATTCCCTCTGGTATGTATTGTTTCCATGATCTCTGGGAGCATTGCGACAAAATTATTACCCTACGCTATCAGTTTCAGTGGTGACTGGAGGCAGTCTAGGGACGAGACTAAAGGAAGAGAGGAATTAAGATAAAGACCAGGCTGGACAAACATCTGCCAGAAATGGTGCAGGTAGGGTTGGCCCGACCTTGGGGCAAGGAAGCGAGTTAAATCAACACTCTTGAAGGCCACTCCAGAAATATCTTATGATTTGTTTAAATTACTTTCATTTGCCTATGTTCTTGAGGGCAGCAGAACGAGTGCTCTTTCCAGGCTCTGCACAGGACGTCCTGCTCTGACACTGAAGAAAGCCCTGAAGACAGACACCCCTACATGTGGGACAACACCACAGTTATCTGACAGCTGTGCTGAGAAGGGAACAAAAGCAGGCGTACTCATGAATATCAAAACCAGAGACATATAACAAGCCTTCTAAATAACAAAGAGGAACTGACAGTGCGGTGGTTGAGGGTACTGCTTTGGTATTGCTTTCTAGGTACGTCAGAATAGAAACAATTTGATGACTGAATTCTGAGTGAGAAGAAGTCCTTCTATTAATGTTAATGAGCTTTGGATGAGGCTCTAAAACTACTCCAAGAATTTCAGGAACTTGGATACAATCCCTGTTTACAAGTTTACTTCTACGATTCTGATTCAAAATTAAAAATACAGCTTCTGGTTCAGGTTTACATATGATCAAATGTTGATTAAAATGGCAGCAAAAAGCAACTGGAATTTCATGATCTTCTTCAAGAATGTCTGAAATTTCTCACCATATGCCAACACCACCAAATCTAAGCCCAAAGCTTCATTTGGCCTCTAACCCTAAATGCCAACCTGTAGCTCTCTTTGTGGAGGAACTGCGCAAGCGCCTCTCAACCCAACACCACCATCACTATTAAGCAAAGATGTGATTTCTAACACTGACTACCTCTGAATCATCATTAAATACCAACTGCTAGTCAGGGCAGACAAACATGCAAGATGGGCTAACGGTTTGATATGTTAGCGAAAATCCTATATACCTATGTTTTAAAAACCGTATCAAGCTTCAGAGTACTAAGGGGGCAAGAGCACGCTTGAGCTCCTCCACGACACAGGCTCAAAATCCACGTGGACAAAACAAGCCGCCAGTCCTCCCTTCGGGCATCCTGCCTCCAAGCAAATGTACGCCGTGCGATGGGAAGGGCTGCAAGGCACAGACGCTTCTGGGCTGGCTTTATTTACACAACATGGGTTGCTATGGGAAAGAATCAGGATTGTGTAAACTCTCTTTACAGAGCTCTTACCCAATGACATAATTCCAAAATACCAACTTCTGAAATATCGTTTCTCCTCTTTCTTGACTAAATCCCACGTCAATGTCCTGCTTTGGGTCTCAAACCGGCCTGCGCAACACACTTGACAAAAATCACCAAGAAAGTGGGAACCTGGAGGAGTTCACAGAAACTACTCTTTGTCGCAGAAAGAACAAACCTGAAGCCGTTCACAAGCTGAGATGCAGCTGAACTTTTCAGATTCCAGACTGCAGGGGCCAGCCAAACGCTGCTGCGGGACCCCCATTCTCTGCAAGCCATCCCTGCCACCAGCAGGCATTCCTGAGAGCTTCCAGGAGGTGATCCTTCACCCAGAAGGAGACGGCCGGGTTAGTTGCCTTGGAGCTGGGCCAGCACGCCTTACAGAGCTATCCTGTTTCAGTGGAATATTTAACCATACTACAGCTTTTACCAGAGCATTAAAATCGCTCTGCCAATGGCTTAAGGTGGCTTGCGAGGATTGATGGCAAAATTATTGTTTTCTTTCCAATGCGTTGGAAATTTCCATAAGTCAAGGAAGAGGGGTTCCTATTGCCCAGCACTCGTCCAGCAAGTGCCTAATGAACTTAAGGACAAATGAAAGTGTAAAGACTGTCCAATCCACCACTTGTGTAATTCAGTACAGGAAACTCACACAGTAATTCCTGCACCGGCTCCAGAATAAATATCCAATGAAAATGCCATCTGATGTTGGTTATTTACATGCTGACCTGAGATTTAATCCAAACTCTGTTCTCAGACTCTTTGCGAAGTTTTACTGACCTTTTCCACAGGCTGCTGGTGTGATTCCTACTGAGTTCCACTGACTGTTCAATTTCATTCCCTTTCCATGATGGTATGAGCGTACCGCCTTATACAACTTAACCACATATGTCAAAATACCCATTTCTAGCATGTTCTGCCAAAACTGAAGGCGAGTGAACGCAGCTGGGCTCTCTACTGCATTTTGCCAAAGGACTAGTTGCTCACCATCTGGCCTTTGTGTGCCTCTGACCCCTGTAACTCACAAAGCTCCAGTTTTTATGTAGCTATGACAGCATCAGACCTCAGCTCTGGTGCCTTGAAACACTACACTACAGCTTATATGCTACGCACTGTTTTATTGGAATAGTTCCTAACGTGGTGTCTCCTGGGATAGAGATGAGGACTGTGCGTGCCTGTGACTTCCCAGGCTCCACAAATAGCCCAGGGCAGTCCATTCTTGATTACTCTTTTAATCTATTTTTCTCTGCGTGCTAATACAAAAACACAGAATTGCTGAGGTTGGAAAGCACCTCTGGAAATCACCTAGTCTGAACCCCTGCTCAGAGCAGGGCCATCATCACCTACAGCAGGTTGCATAGGGCCATGTCCAGTCAGGTGTCGAATACCTCCAAGGACAGAGACTCCACAACTTCTCTAGGCAACCTGTTACAATATCTGGCCACCTTTACAGTAAAAAAAAAAAAAAGTTCTTATGCTTAAGCGGAATTTTCTCTGGCTTTGTTTCGGCCCATTGCCTCCTGTCCTTTCCCTAGATGCCACTGAGAAGAGTCTGTCTCCATATTCCAGACTCCCTCCTGCTTAGGTATTTATACAGATGGATAAGATCTCCCTGGGCCTTCTCTCCAGGCTAAACAGAGCCCCAGCTCTCTCAGCATCTCCTTGTATGTCAGATGCTCCAGTCCTGTCATGATCTTCATGGCCCTTGGCAGGACTCACTCCAGCGTGTCCATGTCTCTCATCTGGGGAGCCCAGAACTGGACACAGTGCTACAGATGTCTCATGTGGGCCAAGCAGAGTGGAGGATCATCTCCCTTGATCTGATCTAATGCAGCCCAAGAGGCTGTTGTTGGTCTTTGCTGCAAGGGCACATTGCTGGCTCATGTTCAACTTGTCTAACAGGATCGCAAGGTTCTTTCCTGCAAAGCTGCCTGTAGCAGGCCATGGGGTTATTTTTCTGCTCCCTAACACTGTCTGTCTCCCATGGGATTCTTTGAAGCAGGTCCCTGAACATGGCAAAGTCTGCTCTCGTGAAGTCCAGGGCTGTTATATGCCTTGTTCCAAGTTAACTCCAGTCTGTTCACCACGAGGCAAAAATAATTTGTGAAAGTAGTTTTAAACTAGCCAGTATTTTAAATACATTGATAATTCTGAACCCCAAAAATTTACAACTTCACTGCTTTTGAAAAATCTGCCTGTAAGTACCTTGGAAGCAGGAGTCCCAAGGGAAAGTGCTGGGAATTGAGCCAAGCCACACATGTGCCTTTTCAGAGCCCAACCTAAAATGGCAATACAATTAACTACTTCAGAGTTTGCAAAATCACTGTGAGCCTTCCTCTGTCTTTCTGTGCTCTCCACCTCCCCATTAGAAATCCACCTTCTCCACAGTGAGTTTCAAGTCTGTTATCAAAAAATCTTTGTGATCCTGAAAAATGAGAACAGAGGGACAAAAGAGAAGAGATTGAATGCTAGAAGGAACAATGAGAGGTCTTGTAAGCTATGTTTATTTTTCATGTCCCTACTATATTAATGAGATACTGATTTTTTCATTCAAATAAGACAACCACAGAACAATACCCAGGCCACTACATCAGCATTTCACAGGATTCAGAAAACTTGGAGCAGAACATAAATTCTGTTTGCTGCAGGATGTTAGGGCTTTGTCTATTATATTTTATAATACACGTAACTGCCACTGTTAGACACGCTCTTCTGCTTCAAGAACTGATGCCAAAATGATGCAATGGGATTGTTAGCAGCCTATTGTCTGGGAGCTTATCCATCCAAAAAAGTCCTGCTGTGATGCAATACGCTAAGAGGTAAACTGGCAAACAAAAATAATTGCTCACCTCTGCCAGGTTCATTCCTTTGCTGCGCTGCCCTGCGTCTCGATGGTGACAGTTAAGCCAGGAGGAAGACCTGGCATAGTGCATGAAATGGAGACAGCACCATTTCAGAACGGCCCAAAAAGGCTCTTTCATGCTCTCACTCAAGCACACACCAAAAGTGACACTCGGAAAACATGTATCACACACTTCATTGTTACCTGCTTTTAAGGATCTGGGCTGCTTGACTGACCTTTATCATGCTTTTTTGGCAGTGCTGACTGAAATACTAGATGTTCGTTCAGCACTGGTTTTGACATCTTATCATTGCAAAGACGGGGCATTCACCCCATCCGAAAAGCAGGTATGTTGATGTTTGAAAATTCAATAATGCTAATGGCAGCATTGATGAAGTAACAGGACAAACACCGTGAAGACTAAATACAGAATGAGTGCAAGCCAATAGGGATACATTAGCGCATGAATGCGACTGCATTCACACAGCTGGTGAAATTTGAGCGTGTCCTGGCTGCCAGCGTGCTCTCCTTGACTGTTTTTCCATCACCATTTGATGGTGAGAATAACACAAATCTGTTTCCTTCCCAAGAGTACTGGGGAGCTCGATTATCCCACTTTCTAAAACACCAAAAATGACAAGGATGGAGAGTCTGATTCACAGGGTCTGTGTATGCAGGCTCACATGGACTAGTTACAGAAATGCTGCTGGTCCTATTGGAAAAATCAGGCCCCTGGGCACTCTGATCCTCATTAGAAATAAGAAAAAAATGCTTTCTAGTGAAAGAAAAAAAATCTCATGTAGGAATCTCTGCATCTCTTCAGCTCTGAAGCTGGCAAAGTAAGCCTCACTGGATTTAACTTCAAATGCTTATAACTTTGCCTAATTGGGAAAATGTCACAGTAACATTTTTTATGCATCCTTGCATATGATCAAAAGCATGACTGTCACAAAACCAGATGAGACACACAGCACGTCCCAGACACTTGGTGAAATCTGGTTGCTAAAGCATCCAGCTGCTGTAAGCGACCCTTGTGGAGGGATGCCGTTTATGAACATCTCTAATTATTTTAGGCCATCTCAAATAAAAGAGGAGTTTAATTAGCAACTTCATCCCTGCTACAGACTGTTAAAGAAAGTTACAACAAACATGTAGAGCGTGCATAATTTTCCACCAAACTCTAGAGAAATTTTTAGGATGCTTCTAAATTTGAGCCCCATAGCTGACCCTAGAAACTCCTACGGGTCTTCTTCATAAAACCCGAGTTCACTTATGCTAGCAATGTGGTAGGGTCCCTGTACAGGTAAGCTCTCACGCAGCAACAGCTCAAATGACAGGAAAGACATCCCCTGCATAACACTATCTTAAAATTATTGGCAAACAGACAACATCACAGAAGAGAAAAAAAAAATGTTTTTTCTACCAGCTCTGCAATAACAAGATGACTATCCAGCTTCTCCCATCCCTTCTCAGCTGGCCTGCCCGTGCTTGTTATTTAATTTCTTTCTTCCTGTCATTCCCTTGCCCTCTCAGACTCTTGCAGCCTCTGAGTGTTTTTGGGGAGAACCCAGAACTCCCCATCTCCCAGTGACCCTCCTGTGGCCCCTCCTTCAAATTCTCTTGTGTTTCCTGGTGAGCTCTGTCTCCTCTTCCACCAGCTGCCTGCAAGTCCTGCCCCAGTATTACAGCACTGGAAAGAAACGCAACCCGATAGCATTAATAAATGATAGCTAGTCCCTCCTCTCACTGTCATCTGCTTGTCTCCGGCCGTAGGCAATCCACCTGCTGCCGAGGCAATGAGCAAGCACCTGCCTGGGCCAGGCTGTGGTGCTGCCATGTCAAGCCCCAGGGCTGATTCCCAGGCCAGGTCACCATCTGAGCATGTTGGTGAGCGAGCCAAGACATTGCTCTCCTCAGTTGCCCTGGGTGGAAAAGACCTGATGGGTCCAGTTTGAGGGACAACAAGGGCTCCTCATCCAGCCCAGCACCCCCTGGGGGACACCTCCACTGAGGGGGCTTCCCCAGCAGCGTCCCACACCATCAGAGCTCGAGGCACCACCATATTTCATCTGGAGACTGCAGGCAGCTCGTGCCTCTGTCATAGCCCCCGAGAAATCAGCTACTGCTCCCTGGTCCTTCTCTGCTCGATGCCCAAGCCTCTTCTCACGAAAACCCATGAGATTTCATGACTCATCCCTCACCCCAGGGTAAAGCTAAGAAAACAAGCAATGACGAGATAGAGAAAAGAATAATTGTAATATGAGAAAAATTTATAAGCTATTCTTCCTGCCCAGGACCTCCCCATCTCAGACATGAGAAAAGCACCGATTAAACCATTCCAGCAGAATCCCAGAGTCCCAGCAAGGGCTGGGTGCAACAAACACCAAATGGCCCTGCTGACTCCTGACCTGCTACAAGGACCAGAGGAAACCCTTAGTGCTAATGTCCTTATGGTGTAGAGTCACTTTTCTTACAGCAAAGGAAGTCCTTTCCCCTCCCCAGTCTGACAAGATGTAGCACTGAACTCAAATGGACTGGTGGAAGCAGGATTTGGGGAGACCCCAGTACTTGTGAACCTGAGACAGAAGACTAAATCCCTAGTGAAATCCTGACTGCTTCAACATCATGAGCAAGGCAGGAGCCGCAACAGAGCCACTTCCTCAGTGACCCGATGTGCAGGCTTTAATCGGGACCCACGAGACACCAAAATGCAATTACAGTCAAAGAGGTGATATAGGACAGCATCTCAGTATCCCCTATTTTCTCTCTTTTAGTAGCTTGCTCCAGTTCGCTCAGTTTTTAAATCAAAAGGATGTTTTCTAACCGATTGTGCTGCAAAACCACGAGCTGAAAAAACAAACCAGGTTATTTTTTGCTCTTTAAAAAAAACACACCACCCACCAGGGATCTTGCCCAATGGTCAAAACTGCCCAGCTGCTCATTTGTGTGCACAGCTGTATATGATTTGTATGGAGCTGTACAGCTACAGGAGCGAAAGGAACAGTGCAAAACCAAGTTGCCACAACCAGTAACATTAAAAAGATTCTTTTTACCACTCATCTTCCCAGTAATTAAGGTAGTTATTTCCCAGTTTTCTGGGCGATTGAACCACCCTGGAAGAATCAACCCCAACATATTTTCAACCCATGTTTTTGTTTGCTCAGAGAGGGCCAATTTTTAATTCACTTCTTACAAGCATTCACAACAGGCCTCAATTATCAAAGAGCTAGCCTTAGCCAAATCGAGAGGAAAGAAAAAGCAATGCCCATGTAATGAACTGTTGCTAAACAACATCAAATACATGTGAGGAGATTTTGATCTGCTCCTGGAAGTTCCACGAACAAACACACAACATGAAACCAATATGGTAGATTATTTATTGCAATTTCTTCACTCAACTCTAAGAGTTTCTGCCAGAAATACAGTTCCCGTCCATGGAACAGAAACCGCAGAGGCCCGCCTAGGGCTACTTAGCACGCAGATGTGGTCCAAACTTACTGAATACTGCTGGTTTCAATTAAGGACCAGAGCTGGTGCTTTAATTCCATTGTACAAAAAAAGGTCTCTCTGAAAAGGCACAGCATATGCACAGTACCTCCCTGTGCAGGAAATAAAAGCCTTACATAGGAATTTAGTAATTAGCAGATCAGACCATTGGTTCATCCCATCAGATAATCTACCTTTGACCAGTGGCCAAGATCTAATGTTTAAAAGGCAGAAGAAAACAACCTTCAAAAGTACCTTTAGCTATATTACTTTACAGATGAGAAAAAAAATGTCCTCATGACCTATGCAAACAGTCAGCTTATGCCCTGAAGCACAAATTGTGATTACTCTTCTCTTACCATGCATAGTTGCAAGTGTTACTATTAGTCATAAAATTATCCAACCCTTTAAAAAAAAAAGGTAATCCAACCACGCCACTTGCATCATTGGCTCCGGCAGCACTGAATTAACTATGCTGAAATTACCCAGTACATATATGATAGACTTATTTTACAAACAATGCTTTTTAATTTAATGGTGTAACTCCTTTAAGCTATGGGGCTGACTGAAACCAAGAGACTGATTTTATTTCTACAGCCACTTTGAATTCTGCTGTAGGACCAGCTTTAACCCTTCCCTCTTCACGGGGGGGGAGGGAAGTAGGTATAGATATCTGACACAAGTAAATCCTGTCACAAGTAAATTTCTTCTGCCTCAGCCACCTTTGCTGTTCCTTCCCCTTGGTCCTTCTCAGACCTCATGATGTCCCTGAGCACTGAAGCACACAGAGCAAGCTGCTCTGCTCCAGACGGAGATGTATCTGGGTTCAAGGGAACGTCAGAGCTCAGCCATGCCTGTTTATGGTCTCTTCCATTTTTAAAACAAAGCTGCTCTGGACCACATTGGCTTCAACCCAGAGGGAGCCCTTCCACTGGCTTCTGTGGGCTTAGATCCAGCCCTTGGCCCTCACTCTACTTATGTTTTGATTAGCTGCAGCAAGCGAGGCAGACAGCTTTGTTGCTTAGCCAATTTTTACCATGCAGCCTAGTGAGTAACTCCTGGGTCGCTCACCCTCCTAAGCAGCCCCCTGGGTGACAATCGCTGAAAGAGGTTTGTGTGGATTTTTCAGTTCCAGGTAAACGGTGTCTAGTTTCATGGTGGCCTTTCCAGACAACTCCAGTAACTCAGGGGGATCCAGTTATGCAGATGGAGGATGTTTTGGTTTGACCATATTAAATCTCATACTAGCCTGACTTAAATTAGCTCCTTATGGCCTGGTTTTGATCTCAGAAATGCCATAGTAAATCTGGAGTAACTCCCCTGAGGAGCAGAGTTTTGAGAACAGCGTTTGGCCCCTGTGGTGAAGTTCTGACCTTCTTTATGCTCCTGTGAGGGCTGACCAGTCAATGGCCATGAGAGCAGCTCCAGGCAAAACCAGAGTTCCAGGGCCCAGCTTTCAAACCCAGGTGACCCAAAACCAGCAAGTTCGTCCATGTCAAGCAGGGCACTTATGGCAGTTGGGACCTTGCCACAGCATCCTACACTCCCCTCCCATAGAAGCTCTTGTGGATGAGATGGGGTTGCCTAAAGCCAACCCCTGGGGAAACCCAGGCATTTCAGCCTGGCTTGACAACAGCACAAAGGACAGGAGGGTAAAAGCTGTCCCCACTATGGAGTAGCTAGTATGTACATGAGGACCTCAGCAGAGGTTCACCTGCTCAAATCAGAGCTGTGCCTGGCCCACAGCCTTACAGGATGCATGAGCAGCAACCTGCACCTTCTTGTCCCTGCAGTGCACGACGCTGCCGAATGCTGCTACAACCCGGACCTCTTCCTGCCAGTCCAGTGCTGTTTTCCTACAGATATCCAAAGAGCGCGGGCTGCTTGACTGTTACCATGTCCTTGTGCACCACAAATAGCCTGGCTGAGGTACGGGCCTGCTGAAGGTCTGGAAACTACATGAGGTTCTTGGAAGCAACCGATGGCATTTGGCTGCTCGTATAGGAAATACACTTGCACAAACACGCTTGCAGACAGTTCCTCACCAGCTCCCTATCCCAAAAGGGGTGCCAGGGGTTAGTTCATCCACAGTGCTGACCTGCTGCCTCTGACTATTCCCACCCAGCTGCCCCAATCCTAGTCTTTTCCATTACCCACTAATCCTGACTGGTCTGCGGTTGTTTCCTTGGATGCTTATCTGTAACCCTAATCCTAGCTCATGCTCTGGCTATTTCCCATTGATCCCTGGCCTCCCCGTGTCTAGCTCCCTTTGCAACCCTTCCAGGAGACGCAGTCCAGGCATGGAAGCCTTCTCCCTAGTGCCTTCCCTATCGATGCTGCAAGTGATTGCACCTATAGCTTTTTACCCCCAAACCATGCAACACCAACCGCATCAGACTGAAGCATCTGAATACAGGTCTCATTCGAAGTAACCAGCACTGAAATGCCCCTACTAGGCCTGCGTGGTGGCCAGGCATGATTTTCGCAGGTCTCATGGTCTGTGCTAGCAGCAGCCAAGTGTACCCCAACAGGAAGGAAATAGCTCCATTTTGCTTTACCAGCCGCCTCCTCTTCACACCAGGCCATGACGAATCAGCTGCATCTTGCTCTGCATAAGATCAATAGGATTTTTGTGACAGATCTCCAGAGGAAAACCATTTGGCTTATACCTTTTTTGCTGAAAGATAAGCCTAGGTGCCTGGAAATGCATAAATATTGTGGTTTAAGCTGGCACTTAGTCCAGCTGTAACCCTTTCTCATACCACATTTTAGCATCTGTCTATACTGAGTTCTTGATTACCCAGTTTCTTACTCTGCCATGGCCAGATCCCCAAGCAAAGCGCTCAGGATTGTTACCTAAGTCCCTGCAGACCTTTGCCCAGCAGCGTTGTGGCACAGGTAATTATTTGTACAGGCCAGGTATGTGGTGGGGTACCTTGGAGCTACTGTTGCTCACCAGCACCAGCAGTCCGTGGCCACACAAGGAGGTTTCTAAGAGCTGCCCACAAATCAAAGAAGCCCAGATGACCTGATAGAGCCAGCACCTGCCCTCGGACTGAGTAGATGGATAAAAACAACCACATCCATGTGGCCAGGAGGAAGTATCCTAAATTGTGACACTGCTTGTGGCATTGTTAATTGTGACAGGAGTAGCTCAACTCCATGTGCGGCTGGCCCAGGACCCAGGTCCATCCAAGACATGTTGAGTGGAAAGAGCAGCGTAACCAAAACAGGGACTGGGTAAGAGCAGGTGACAGTGGTCTTGCAAGAACAAGGTCTATCACTCACTTGCACTTCTCTCTGGGTCATCAGGAGAGCTATGTAGGTCCCCAGGGACCAGCAGCAACCCACCTTGAGCCAGGGGGGTGGCTGGGGTCTGGATTCATCACCCTAATTTCCCCGTTTGCACCCATCCTCAGCCAGCATCATCCACTTCACATCCAGTTCCCTTGGCCATGACCTCTCTGCAGCACCTCCAGCAGCACAACGAAAGGCAGAGGGATTTTGACATCATACATTTTGATAGATTCACAAGCACCCCTGCTTCTTTCTATCCTCAATTCCTAAAGCTAAATTTCCCAGGCAAGGCAGGGAAGGCCCATGAGCTAGAGCTGGAAGAAGACAGAAAGGCTCCCTGTGACATCCTGCTCTTGGGAGCCAGTAGAGCCTTCCCTGGCGAGTGGAGAGACACCACACAACAACCGACAGCAACTTCCCATACAGACCTTCACGTCAAAGCCTTCCTGCAGGAGAGCTACGAGTCAGGCACTGATGGGCTGTGCCAGGACGGGAAATTTGGCAAAAGCCGCAGAGCATGGGGGCTTTCAAGGAGACCCTCTGCGTGAGTTCCCTTCAGATGCGGACAAGGCAGACCTGGCCCTCTCACGTGCGTCAGTGAGGCAGAGGGACACAATTCAGTTGTGAAGTTTTATATAGAAAAATGGGGAGAGTTTGCCACAGGGTTGAAAGTTCAAGATCTCCACAGACTGCCTGGTGCTGTTTGTGTGCTGCTGTGCCCTGTTAACCTCTAAGAAGGTCCTGCAGTGACTAGACAACTGGTAATAACATCTGTTATCTTGGCTAATGGGAGCACAAAGAACACTCTGAAATTAAGAATGATTTCTCAGAATTTTAAACTTTTTTTTTTCCAGCAACAATATTCTTTTCATCTTAGTGAGCTACAAGTGACAAGTCTTTGCTGTAAGATCTCTGCCTGCCAAGACATAATAGTTTCTTTGTGTTTTCTTTATGAAGGTGCCCAATACCTTCAGGTACTTGCATACCTGCCAGCATTTGAAAACTAAAGAAACATCTGGGGAGAGAAAGAGGAAGATCTTGCAGCTTTGATTGAGCAAAATGACATTAAGAAAGCCTTTGTAAAACAACCGAGGAACGGGATGCTAAAAAAGAACATGGGTACGCTCCCTGATTGACTAGAGGCTCTAAATATACAGGTGTCTCTGGGTATAGTTCTGGTCCACAGAAGTGTGTACATGGTGCAGAAAGCCCCAAGGTGGGAAGAGCAAGGAATGCTGCAGGCCAAGGAGAGGCAAAGCCGTGTGAAAGCCCTGAGCAAGCTGCACCGAGGCCACTGAGCGGGCCACAAAGAAAATGGCAAATGACCGTATAATGCCAACACGTTGCCCATGTTCTGCTGAGCTCTCCTTAGGGGCACAGAGGTTCCCGCCCTCTTCCAGCTCTGCTACTTCAGCTGAGTTAGCTCACTGCAGCTGAAACACATGTTGAGGTGCAAACAGGTACATGCACTGGTGGCCATACACATGGGGTGGGAAAGGGCAGGAGTAGAGTGGCCTGTGCAGAGGAGGAGAGGAAGCAGGTGTACAACAGCAGAGGGGACCACTGGTCTGTGTTCAGATGCACTGGCAGAGCAGGGCTGGGAGAGGCTGCGATTCCCCTCCATGGTGCACAGACCAAGTCGGCGAAGAGCCGGTGTGGGATAGTGTCAGAATTTGAGATGGAAATGCGTGGTTGCAACCCTAGAAAGGAAGCTGGCAAGGGCCATGTCATGTCTTATTTATTCCAGGATCTGACCTACCACATTTGCAAACATTGGTCTCCACCTTAAAGGACCCCAGAAGGGAAAAACACTGCAATATATAGCCAGCTGTGCAGTTCCAGGAGCTTGGCAGAAGAGAGCAAGGCTTTCAAGGTCATGAAAACATGCGGAGGAACACTAGAAAGAGCATTAAGTAGGCGAGGTCAGCAACATGCAGGTACTTGCATGCTGGGGTGGACAGGTATGCATGAAGAGGAGTGAATGGACGGGGAGCACATCTACACACCCAGAGAGGAGCATGAAGCTGTGAGATGAGGCGGGTGGACAGCCTCAGGGATGAAGGGATGGAGCCTTCTGGCAGGAGGAGAGATGTTTTGCAGGGATAAGCAGAGCGATGCGGGGCTTTGGGTGTGCCTCCATGCCAGTGCGGGTGGGGAAGCTGGGAGGTGAGGAAAACTGGTGCGGCAGCATATAGGATTGAGCATGTGCTGCAAGCATTGACGTGCACACTGGGGTCAACCAGGTGCTGCTGACTTGTCCTCAGCAGGGAGCAGGTACAGAAATTGCAGCACACATCTGTGAAGTGCCTACATATGTACAATGACTCCTTAGGACACTTTTACGTGGGACACAGCAGCACCTATTAGACAAACACTATTTACTGAAGTCTCTCGCCTCCAGCACTCTCCTTGCATGAGTATCTGACACAGAAAGGGTCCTTGGCTATCACCGTGCATGAGGGAAGACAACAGGAGAGACCGTATGTCAACAAGGGACCAACACTGGTTGACGGCAAGTGCAGAACGCAGCATGTGTCGCTCAGGGTGTTTTAACACAGCATCCAAGTCTGGGATCTCACAAATCCCAAGCTGGATCTTAACACTAACCCTAATGTTAAAACATTCGGATAGAATGCAATGAAGTGTCCCACACCCTGGCTCTACACAAAGGAAACCACCGCAGCCTGTGGGGCTTTTATGCAGAATAGTAAAGCTGGTGTGGAAGACATGCCTCTGGTCTATAAAACAATGCACCGAGCATTGTCAGCAGGTCATTTACAGCAGCAGCACACCGCTTAGCTGCTAAAACCCTCACCTCCCCTTCACACCACAGCCTCCTCAGGCTTGGAGGGAGGAGCAAACAGCTGCAACTAGTTGTTCATTGCCGATCAGCTCCGTGCAGGCCACCTTGGGTCACCAAAGTGCACATAAAATTTCTCTGGCACTACTCCAGCTGTCTGCCATGCAATGGAGCTCAGCATCAGATTCCCTGACCACCTGGAACAACACAAAGTGAAGCGCAGGTGCTGCAATTCTTCTGCTGGGCAAGAATCATTCTTAACCCAGAGCAAACAGGTTTGGTTAGATGTGCTCAGCAAACATGAGGAGCACAGATGCCTTTGGAGCGCAGGACACTTAAAAGGTGCTATCATGAGACTATCTTAGCACACGATGCAAAATTAGGTTAGACCTTTGTTTTCTGGGAGATTCAATTGCTAGTTTCTGGACTCTGGGCTGATTTGGTAGTACTTGGAGTGCACACAGACTCTACAGTGGAAAATGTTACACGTGGAAATGCCTTTAGAACCTGAAATACACACACCTGCAGAGAGTAAAGTTACAGCCATTTCTTTACAAAGCTACAGACCCAGACAGTACTATCACATATATTTTAAATAATAACAACGTTAAAAATCTGGATTATTTACAAAGGAATGCAAAGAAATGCACACAGGGATTTGTATGGTTTCGTTTAAGCCATATAGTGATGTGACAAATCTCAAGCACCCGCAACAGACATAGCTGGTAAAAGCCAAAAGCATGAAAGAAGAATAGCAGCCTACATGCCTGCAACTGTACAAACGTATCTACTACGTTCACGATAAAAAGCAACGATGCTGCATGCCTACTGCCTTGTCCTCAGAGCAGAGCAGCTCCGCTGGAACTCCCGAGGTGGCCAGGGCTGGAAAAGGGCTGTCCTGAGCGTTTGCTACCAGCACAAGAGGTGGCTCAAATCCTCGACAGTTTTAAGTGACAGAAGAAAAACATTGTCTACTAAAGCCCTTTTTGTATGGCTGGGAAGCATTTGGCCTATTGTCACAACAGCTCTTGCAGCAGAAGCCAGAGACCTTGCCAAGTCTGTCTGTGCCATTTTGGAAGCAGACTGCGAGTGCGCGTGTGCATCTGCGTGTGTGTGCCTGCATGTACACACACACATAGATACTTCCTTTCTTCCATCAAATGTTGTGGCTTTCGCATCTTACTTGCTAATTGAGAGTAAAGTGTTTCAGTAGTCACCATGTAGGGTTTGGGTTTTTTTTTTCCAAATGTGGAAAAAGGATCCTGAGTAGAGGTTCTTTTTGGATTGGGTTAGGATTGTGGTATAGGTAAGGGGTCCAAAGTCCACTGTCTTCCAGAATGGTAGAAGACCTACCAGCTCAGGAAAGAGCCTGCTAAGGGCTATCCCCTTTGTTTTTCTAACCCTAACCCTTACCATAACCTAAACTTACCCTACCCACAGTTAGAACCTTCTCTCACAATTGGACTGGCCAGGCTGGATGAGGCTTCCAGAAAACTGNAAGCGTCCCTGCCCATGGCAAGGACTAGATTATTTTTAACGTCCCTTCCAACCTAAATCATTCAATGATTTTATTAAATCATTTCCTCCCCCCCCCCCCTTCTCATTTTTTTTTTTTATTATTATTATTATTTTGACTTGAACGTGCCGGCTCTGGGAGACCCCCCTCGAGCACTGCCCAGTTTGAGGACCAGCCCAGTATCATCTACCCGACCTGTCCTCCCTGCAGGGGCCTCAACTCTGGCCAAGCAATGTGAGAAGTGCCACTCCCCTGAAAATAAAGCTTTGCAGTAACTAAAGCCTTCAGCTGCCTTTGCACCGTATCACTCAGCAATAGGCAGATACACCCAGATCTAACACCAGAGGATATGGGGGTCCTGCTCAGCCTGGTAATGAACCACCCTGGGGAGAGCGGCAGGTCACCCCACTTGAACTACTCCAGTTTCAGGGTCTGAGACAAGAATCATAAGCAGTCTTCAGACCTGCAGAGCCCCAGAAAGGCATCTCTGTGGATTTTAGCAGCTTGCCTTTGAGAAGAGGTCACAGCAGACCTTGCAAATGCCCAGCTCTGCAGAGGGGAGGCAGCAGAATATTCCAACGGTGGATTTTAAACAGATTGGCTGCAGAAGTAAATTTAGCACAGGGACATAGGGGCACCCTCCAAGTCATATTCCAGCCCTCCTTCCTTTCCCAAAGTGCCGGCAATGCATGCTGTCCCAGCTTCAGGGGAACACCAGCCCCTTGGCAATGCCCTCTCTAGGGCGGTGGGGGAGCCTCCACGCCGCACAGCACCTAAAGCACTTACTGTCATGTAGCATCTTTCCAGCAGCCCTGCGGGGCCTCGGGCAGGGATGCTGACAGCCCGCCTGGCACGGACAGAGGAGCCCAGCGCTGCAGCTGGAAGACAGACTCTTCCTGGATAGCCTCAGACAGCAAAGGCAAGCCATTTCAAGTGGCTGTCTGGTTAGACATTAGTATTTTTGCCAGTATTCAATGCCAGAACAGAGTTCAGTGAGGGGAAGAAAACATGGAAGAACAATTTCCCCCTCTCCTCAGTAAATGATGATTATTAAGAGCAAGGAGGTCACTCTCATTATTACTAGCAAGTGCAGGAAAAAGCCACTTTTCCATCACAGAACAGCATTCAGCTGGGAAAAGACGAGTCCATCCTCTCAGGCTTGTGAGCTGAAGTGACACAACTGGCTTTAGTCCCCCGCCACAGCAGTGCCAGTGCCCTGCGGGGTCACCCCAGCCCCAGCCCTCGTGCGTTCCCAGTGCCAGCACAGACAGCCAGGAGCGCGGGGTGCCGGCATCAGAAAGAAATCTTGTACAAGAAGACTTGCCAGATTTTCACTAAGGGGAAATAGTAGGACACAGCTGCCTTCTCCCGCAGCTTCCCAGCAAGTCTGCAGCTGGCGATGCTTTCTTCACCTTGCTGGGTTTCAGGCAAATAAACCCTTCCCAGCAAAAACAGTAGCCCTGAGCTGGTTTGAAACAGAGGGCAATTCCGCTTGCAGCTGCAGGAGGCATATTTTCCTATATGTTTTTTATTTTGCTCATTACCCGCACTAAAAATACCTTGATGTCCTTCACACAGACACTCCCCATTCCATCTCCGGCAGGGAAAAGGAAAGGGAAGCTAGAGACTCGCTTGAAAGTTTTGTTTCCTTTACTTCACCGGCACGAAAACCACAGAGCGGTGCTCGCAGGAGGGAGGCACCTATGCCTGGAGCTGAGACGGGAGAGAGGACAGACCCTGCCAGTACCACACCCCCTCTGGTTCCCGGAGCTCTCTCCTTCCCGTACGCTGAACACATCCCCTGTACACACCGCCACACGCAACTGGAGAGGCCACTTTCCAAATTAGCTGGACGAATGCGTAAGACACGGCTAGTGCAGCCACCCCCGCTGCTCTCGTTTCTCTGCTGTTTGTGGGAAAAGGGGAATTTCACCTCCCTTCCAGGAGAAACAGTAGTCGGGCAGACCATGAACATGCCTTCCTGGTTTTTTCCTTATTTCTGCAGTTGGCCCAGCTTTCCCCATGAGTCATGCCCAAAACCCTTGCTGAAAAAAAGAAAACAGAAATCTCAATGTAAACCTTGTTTATGTTTATTCTGAGCTTCATTAGGCTGTCAGGGGGGCTTGTTTTCCTTCAGTACACCCATGGTGTCCCTCAGACTGCCTCCTCCTGAGCTGTCAGGACTGATAATGTGCACCACTCTGCAATTCTCCTTACAATGGTCATGGTTTGCCGTTGTGCTGCTCTCACACATACTGCAGACAGGTCTTCCCAAAGGCCACCGATCAAAGGCAGAATAGGGTTTAGGGACCAAGTCCCCTCCTCTGCTGCATCCTCCTACCCATTTCTCGCCCCGGGCTGTGCAATTCAGGCAAACGCAATGAATGGGAAAGGCCGGAGCTGAGAACCTGTATTCTGGGGGCCTGGGCGAGTTCCCGCTGCTGGGTTACGTGCACTAGCAAAGTTGGTTCCCAAAAGACAGCGTAGCGGCATGCCTGGGGCAGCCAAACCAGCAGGACTGTACCAGCAGGGCAGGCCGGGTCTGGCAGAATAGTCAATAATGAAACAACGCACTTTCCGCTTGCACTGAAGTCGTTTGGAGCCCAAGTAATGCTTTTCCATTCATGGGCATGAAGTATTTCAAAAGGATAAATAACAATTATCATCTACATCTTTGCTGTACAAGCTAATTGAGGCACGGGATGCTGAAGCAGCTCGTTGTGAAGCCTCGGCTGCTCAGCAGCAGAGACAGGGATGGTGTGCGTCCCTGGTCACCCAAATTTGAGCTGTAACCACCGCACCACAGCCCCTCCCGGAGCCCGCTCTGTAATAGAGAGCGAACAAGGGCTCATTTAGGGTCGGCAGCTATTGGGGGACAGCAAAATTTTCAGCAGCTTGTTCTGCCGGGGTGGGAGCAGTGAATACACACTAGTTTTCTTACGGCAGCCAAACCCCACATCTGCCCAGAAAACCTCTCCCTTAGCGGGGGGACGCCTGCAGCTCTGAAGACATCCAGGAGCAAAAATTGGCCTCCCTGAGCGTTTATATGATATTCAAAGGGAAAACGACCTCTGAGAATCAGGATTTCCTACCGTGTCCCGAGACCGTCGTGGCAATGCCCTACTCTCCCCACTGCTTCAGCATCCCCACATGCAACCCCCCGGTGGGGCATCCCCCACCCCTCTCCACGAGATCCCCGAGAAGTCGGCAGGCACACGCTGGGCACCCTGCGCGGAGAGAATTAAGACCGTTTTCCTCTCCTTCTCGCCAGGCTCGGCTGGGTCAGACACTGCTATTTGGCAAGAGAAGAGCTCCCTGCTAATTTTAGCCTCCGGCTCTCCACCCAGGCAGCAGCAGCTTAACCGCTGTGGAAAGCTGGGCAGCGCGGAGGTGAGGGCTGGGAGAACGCTGCCTTCAAATGGGGCACGCGCTGCCAGCTAAATATAAACCAGTGGCGGGCAGGGGGGGAGCCACACTGGTTTGGGCTGAAGCAAATCCTTCCCCCATCATTGCCCAGAGACGGAGCAAGGACAAACTGCGGCTCCTGAGGGGATCTGCTCCCAGACCCCAGCAGCACTCACAGGACTCGCCTTCTGCCCAAAGTGATAGTCTAGGCTGCAAACTCACAACAGGATCCCATGTGTTTTGCATATTTTTGGACAGATCTGGGGCTGGTGCACCTCGGAGCCCAGCGCGCCACACTGAGCCAGCACCACTTTGCAAGCACCACTTGTACGAGAGTCCGGTCCGGCGCCTTCCCAGAATGGTCCCTTCTCCACCACAGTGCCTACTACAAAATGGTTACCCCGGGGGTGGGAAGCCCTCGCTGCTGAGGCTGATAGCTGTAACATGACAGCCTCTGCTGTGGGAGTCAGCGCTTGGGGCGGGAGTCGAGTGGGGAGAGTTTTCCCCTGTGCCTGGCTGCAAACTTGCACTTGTTCTAGCAAACAACACCTGTCCCTCTGTGTGAGAGAAAAAACCCCAAAGGGGATGGAAAGACAGACAGTAAGCCAGTCCCGAGGATTATGAAGGAGCAGAGGTAGATGAACCTCAGCAAATCCACAGTGTTTCTGGATTAAATCCTACCTGACCATGGATCATAGGACTATACACAAACCAAGCATCTTTTTTTTGATTTTTCACTGTACCTAGAGAAAAGGGACTTTACATCCTTTGTAAATAAAGAGGGACACGTGAAGAAAACCTGACTACATTAGCAAATCCTTTTTCTGCAGAAACAACTGGCAAAGGGCTGGGCGTTTGCTATAGACACCCAAGACAAAACAGGTAACCACACTCTGCAAATCAAGCGGAGCAGCTGCAGCACTGAGCACAATGCATTACACAGGGAAAACAGATGTCTTGGCAGACACTGAGTACAGTAAAAAGCCACTGCGGTACTAATTTTCAAGGCACCAAACACGTTCTTAACCATCGCAGCAGAGCTGCTTATGGTCCCGGTCCCCACCAGCTTGTGTAATTATTACCCCTGCATTTTCCTCCACCCCTTTTAAAACTCTGAGTTAGTGGTTTACCCTGTGCCCTTTGACTCCTTTCTACATCTTTCTTTTTGATCTCTGCACCCAAGACTGTCGATTCCAGTCTCTCTGCTCCACTGAAATCCCAAGTACTTGCTTTTAATTTAGCCTTCAGTTCCTTCCCCCTTACAACTTTTCAGGGGCCATTGGCATTTTCTGATCACTCTGCTCTGACACTCATTTCGCTATTTCCCATTTTTGGCTGCTTCTTACTTCAGTTAAATAATCTCTGTCATCTGTATTCCCAAATGCTACCTCTTCTCTCCTGCTTGTCTTGTCTTTCACTCTTCTTTCTTCTTCTACTTCTGCATGAGCTGCAAGACTTGCTAAAATATTTCTTTCCCCTCCTTGATGTCAGGTATCTAATTCAAACACAGAATTACAATAAAAAGGTGAAAACAGAATTTACAAAGTGTCTAAATTAAGGAAAAAACCCAACTAATCATGCCATTTGGGAAACGCAGGGTTTTGGGAGAAAGCACTCAAGACAGAGCACTGGAAGACCCAGAGTTAATTGGCAAAGCAATTACAATTTGCGAAGCAAAGGAAATCAGCCGCATGGCTGGAGCTGATGGAATGCAGACAGCGATCAGACAGTACAGACAAACTGAAATAATACTAGCCAGACTGAGGCAGGGGGACAGTAGGAGTTCAAAGAGGGAGCGCATCCTCCCCTGCTCCACCAGCACACACAGAAGACCCTCTTTCCCACTGCAGCAAGTGGTGCAAGTCAGTGAGACACACCTGGAAACACCTTGGAAGACCTGCATGTTCAGAGGAATCACAAGTGCAGAGCATGACTACAGGGCGGCAGCAGCATTAGCATCGTCAGGACTTCTTCAGAGGAGTAGCAGGGATGAAGATGATGGCTCAGCGGGAGCAAAAAGCAACACGAAAGGCAGAGGCATTTATTAGCTACAGGTGAGCAGCACCATGCCCACAGCTGAGAACCTGCCAATGAATGAAAGGCACTGGCAGGAAAAGCAAACTAAATTCAGGTTGAATGCTGGCGATCTTAGCCCCACTACTGGAGCAGGTGAACAACATGGATGAGTAAATACACGTGATCGGCTACAGCCAGTAACTACAGGGGAAAGGAAAACGCTCACTACCAAGGTTAAAGTCTGTCAAACCCTGCTCTCACAAAGAGCATCCAATTCCCTGAAGAGGCAGGAGACCAAAAGAGCAGAGACAGAATTAGAATACATCTATCCAAGGATAAATAAGCTCCCAACATAGCCCAGCCTGGAGCAGTACAACTGTCCTTCAACTCACACCTTACAAAGCTCTTTCTGCCCTGAGGAAGCAGTTGCAGAATTGCTGGACCAGGAACAGTCCCAGGAATTGGTGACAGAGCTGGAGCATCCCAGAAGCCTGGGCAGAAGGAGGTGATGAAGCATACACACACCACACACCCCCTCCAAGCTCCCCCTCCCACGAACCTGCTGGCTTAGGCCCTGAAGAATTAAACACCTTCACAAAGAGAGTTTTTCCCCTGCCTGCAAGGGGAGACGAGAATGACAGCTAATATCAAACTACTTCTGGTGCTCACAGCTGGTGGTCTGGCCAGCGCACAGAGACAAACCAAGCACCAACTTGGCAAAACCATTTTCCACAGACCACCATTAGGACCCATGTGAACTTAGATCCATGCAGATGTTTACTTGGGGCAGGGGGACGGTCCTAAAGGATCATCACACGAGGCTTGGGAAAAGCTAGACCTGCTGGGTTTAAGCAAAGAGTCTACATAACCTACACAGCAAAAAGAAAAATGAAAATTGAAAGGTGAAGTGGTTGGCAACGGTAACGTCAAGGCTGCTGTCAGGGTGCCTGCCTCAAAATCAGTGGGAAGAGACTCAACGATTCTTGGAATAGTGAATTATATCGAGTTATAAATGCTTGGAAAAATGTCCTTCAGAGCTAAAACATCCCACAGGCACAGGGCTTGAGTTTCAGACAAGCAACTGAAAAAGAAATGATGCAGGCTTAGTATTTTGAGAATAAGCAGTAATTCAGCGATCCACAGCTGACATGTCAGTTGGTTTTGCTGTACAAACTGAATATAAGCCTAAGAGAGAGATGGTGATTGCAGACCTTTGCTAGCACAGGCCACAAAAATGCAGGGGAACCAAGCGCAGCAGCACATTATACTATCGCCTGTCTTATAGACTCATAGAATGGTTTGGATTGGAAGGGATCTTTAAAGATCATCTAGTCCAACACCCCTGCCATGGGCACATGCATCTTTCACTAGATGTCTGCTCAAAGCCCCATCCAACTTGGCCTTGAACACCTCCAGGGATAGGGCATCCACAACTTCTCTGGGCAGCCTGTTCGAGTGTCTCAACACCCTCATGAACAGAGGCAGTGCCCTCAGACTGCCCTTGTGTGCCCTGGCCCCTCACCATCCCAAAGACCCCACAACCCTACGCACCAGTGTCTTTCCTGAACTGGGGAGACCAGGAGGGGACAGAGGAGTCCAGATGCAGTCACCAAAGTAGCAAATGAGAGAGGAAGAAAGCATTTTTACTGTTCTTTTTCTTGGTTTATTGTTGTTTTTTTTAATTGCTTATTGCCCAATCTTAAAAGAACTCCTAATGAAGCAGCTAGAAGGGACCTGAATGCTGAAGGCCAGCACTACTTCCTGGCAGAACTGCAGTCCCCTGCTTCTCCACAGGAACAGCTGTCCCTTGGACTTCTTTGCTTGACCTGTTATTCTTTGGGCACCACCATGGAGGGTCTGGCTTCATCTTCAGCCACCCACCAGGCAGCCTTCTCGTCCTCAGACCAAAGAAGCCCTACCAACAGTCCCCAGGGACCTCAGTGGCCCTAGGAGAGACTCCTCCTCTTGCCCCGGCACAGCCTGGCAAAAGCCAGATTATCTCATCCCCTTTTCTTCGGGGTCAGAGCAGAAGAGATGGCACCACTTCAGGAGGAATGAGGGGGCAGATGGACGTGAAAGAAGTGCTCACACCACCCATGGCAGTCAACAAAATAATTGTTAATGCCAGCAGATGGAATGGGTGAGCCCACAGGATGGCCAGGTACAGAGGCTGGCCGATGGAAGGGGTGCTGGTCAGGCATTCCTGCAGTGCTGCTGCCACGGCATCATGGAGGGGACCCCTGGCACAGTGTAGTGGTGCCAGGTGAGCCATGCTGGAGGCAGATCCACTTCCATCAGCTCTTCTTGATCTTTGGGTGGATCCACCTCCATGGGCTCCACACCATCAGCCACCGGAGTGAAGGCCATGACTACTATGCAGCTGATGGTGCTTCTCCTCTGACATTGCCTCCTCTTCCTCCACATCTCCTGAAACCGCCTACCTGCCTTCCCACGCAAAAGTGGGCAGCCACACGCCTTGCTGCTGTGGGAACTCTTTCTTCCAATAATCCTTGGAAATCCAGGGCCTCAAAGCTCAGTGAATTGTGGGCCAGCAGCCGAGGTCCCTGTATTTATAGGGCCTGGAACAGAAGGCAACGAGGTGGCTCATGACATCGGGAGGCCACTGTGATGGCAATGCATGTGGCCCAAGATGGCTGTTCTGGGAGCTGGGAGGCCTGTGGCCTGAAAGATGCCCTGACATGGGAGAAGGAGGGCCGGGGGAAAGGGCCCCTTTCCTGGGGATCGTTCCCCTGTGCCATTCTGCTGCTGCTTGGGCACAGGGACTGCCCTCCACCTCCCCTGTCAGAGGCCACCAAGGGAGGTCCTTGGGGCCTGGAGGTGGCAGGGTTCCTTTCCACTCTAAGGTTGACCCTTGCTATATTCTCTAGTTTTAAGGACAAATCTTCTCACTGCTTTTGCCACCCCCTCCACCCCCAATAAGAAAGGGGCAACATATGCCCTGGGAAAGACCTTAATAGTGCACTCATTCTTAACACCTGGGCTTGGGTGTTATTTTGAATTTCTAAGTAGATGCAGCTACTCTCGCCCATTGGTATGAGAGTACAGACTAAGGGTCATAATTGCTGTTCACAACACTTCCTCCGAAATAGGCATGCATTCATGTTTTCAAGACATAGCAATTGCAAAATGAGACGTCGCTGATTTAATCCTTATGTTAGACAATTTCTATTCAAGGTACACCTCAGTGGAAATTATTGTTCAGTCAGGTTTGATAGGAAAACTCGTCTTTGGCCAATTATTGGTTTATTTTGCATTTTTGATTGAAAACAAACAAAACCCTCCCAACCGGCCTGCTTACAACAAAACATGGACTGTGGCAGCTAATGCTGAGAGCGAGCTGCCACAGCAGGTAATTGAGACTATTAGTACAGGGTGGTCTGGAAAGGATATTCTCAGTCCATTATAAATTTTGTTCTGCAGCTTAGATGGGGTTAATAGTACCCAGACACGACTACTGCAATTTTACAGAAAATAACATTACAAAATATAAATAAAACTAATTTAGGAAGTGAAGTATTTATGAGAAGGGCTGGAGATATCTTAAATAGGCTCAAATGAATGGCAGCGCTGAGGAAGCTGTCGGACTTGCCAACACCAAATATACGGGCCAAGTCAAACAGCCCACGCTAATGACATGGAAATAAGTGGCCTCTTGAAGCAAGGCAAAACCAGATTTATTTAGAATGGCAGGAAAAAATACACATATCATTAATGTAGATTATCCTCACTTCAAGAGAGCTCTACTAGGCAATTCCGCAGCCTAACAGGTGATGATGCAGATCAAATATTTTTACTGGTAAATGGGATATAACAGTATCTGGCAAAGAACTACTGTTTAGTGTGCGTGAATTTACACAAATTCAGTAAAACACAGGCTTCCATATAAGCCCACTAGTTCCTAATACTCACAGTCCAGAGGGCTAGCAGAAAAGAAAGTTAAAGAGATAAAACACACCTGTTATGGAAAGCCCCATAGTCAAGTCTCTGATCTGTATTCAGCGTTTTTACATTACTGAGTAGCACTGGCTGTTAATTGCTCATATTTGGCTCAACTGGAAAAAAAACCCAAGAATATTTAAACTGTCTGAAATCAACATCAAGTTCACCAAGACGGAAACCAGGAAGGAGGAAAACCCCCATGGATGATGCAAAGACCTAGGACTTACCATTTGCATCTCCGATGGAAAACAGCGACACAGAAAAGCAAGAACAGCCCAAGACCCAATCCTTTTGCCACATAAGGGTATCAGATAGACCTACAATGTAAAGTAATAGGTGACAGCTTTTCCAGCTTCTAAAAACAAGGGGGATAAGAAGCCACGTTGACTTTTCCCCCCCCTCAAAAAACTTTAGATGGGAAATAGTCACAGAATGCTGAAATAAATAAGCCTTAGGAAGTGATAAAATCAGAATTAGTGACCTTTTGAGAGGAGAACTGATGCTTCAGGGGGACTCTCAGGTCCACCTGATAATCTTTGGATTGTCTGAAATGATCCAACATCTCAAAGACTAACTGAATCTCATTATTCTGTGTAGGTGATTTAAATTCTTTATTATGCCAACATGAATTATTGTTCTGAGATGCCTTTAGAGAAGGCTGATTAACAGCAACATTGTCCCAGACCATCTTAGCATCTGAAAGCATAGGGGACTCTCTCCACATCAGGAATATCAAAGGCTTTGTGCTTTGGCATGGGAAACTCTTCTCGTGAAAACAGAAGTACAGAGGAGCTCTGGTCAAGATCCCAGTGCATTTTGGTTTGGCTGATTACACACACAGACTATGAATTTCTAACATCATGAAAAGCATAAATATCTAAGGACCAGGTTCACATCTATTTCCACCCACAGCATTACATGGATCTTTCTTAAATCTCACACCACTTCTAAATAAGACAGCTTATTTCCTTCTCTGGAAAGCCCTTCTTGGCTATTGCTGCAAGCCTGAAAAAAGCAATTGAATTGGGAAGTGGCTGGAAAAGGGAACATCAATGCACAGCAAGAACAAATAGGAAAGGGAAACTCAAAGTACAATAAAATATATAACCCAATCAATTCTGAAGGCTATTGTTACAAGGGCCGGAGAAAGAACCCCATCATCACTCCGTGCCCCACTGCCACAACCTAGAAGGCAACCTCTGTCTTCAGGAAAACATCCTGCCTTTTACCATATTTGCAGACGCCAGTAATGCCAAACTGCCAGATGAAAGACGATGTCCATCATCTCTCCGAGCGCCACTCTGCCTTCTTCATTCTCATGCCTGCAAGTTCAGGCAGATGTGAACCTTCACATTACTATACCATACACAGAAACACACCTCCAGAAGACAATAGCATTCCTCTGCCAACCCCAGAGAATGGAGGACATGCACAGGAGGGCACCACTCCATGACATCTGAGTCATCCTAAATCCAGCCTGACTCAAGACAGGAAGGTGTGGTGCGGGAATACATGCTGGGTTGGCACACCACTACACAAATCTGTCATAGGTAACATGTACACAAAGGGATGGTGCAAGAGTTTATTTATAATAACATGTAATCTCTGCAAACAATTTGGGGCTCTTCTGGGGCCAGACAAACTGCAGGCCAGGTTCCAAGAAAACAAACACTCGCAACTCTCATTCAAGTGCACAAGGACCCAGGCACTCGGTGCCGCTCCACGAAGCGGTTATTTAAGAGTCAAATCCCTACCAGACTTCAAGTCAAGAGGTGGAAAAAGCCAGGGTCACAAGTTACTTGCAATGCATGCCGCAGCAGCAGTGAAAGGATACACTGGCCCAGGACAAGTGTAGCATAGCTAGCATGAGGTCCAGGCATCCCCTGGCTGCTGTGTCAATGAACCTCACAACCAAGCCAGAATACGATCCAAATTGCTCTCAGCAGCCCTGGATTCTCCACCGAGTCTGTGATAGCAGTCTGTGCTATGAATATGGGCCTGGGGATGTTGACTCACTTTACATACGCCGGTGCAGAGCAAGTTGTGACAGCACTTCTCATCATACTTCAGGGAGACCGAACTGATCACCTGGAAGTTATCACCTGCAGTGCCCATCCTTCTCCCGATGGCTACAGCAGCCCTCAATCCGCTTTGATGAGCGGCGTTGCTTGGCACAGGTCCCTGTGAATGAAGGTCTCACTAGTGTCTTCAAATGCACAAGAATGTCACATGCATACTTCATGGTATGGATGTTCCCCTGCTGCCAACACTTTTGTTCAGTCAGGATGAGGTGCTTTCGGGATGATATCTAGTTTAACTTTTCCTCTGGGTTAACAGCTTCCACAGAGTGGAAACAGAGATACCTCAGCCACCGCTGAAGAGCCACATGGTCCCATCTCTCACCACGGGCACTCAGGAACCTTTGGTGCAATTAGCTATGCAAAAGAGCGATACTGTGCATGTACAGGCAAATAACCTTGCATGTGAACGATTGAAAAAGTCGGCCCACATGCACGAATGGCCCTACATACCTCGCTGTGCTCACCTTGATGTATAGGTGCTTCTGAGGGTGCCTGGGCAGGGAGGCTAGAGAAGGAAGTCAACGCATCACATTAAATGAGCCACTTCAGCTTTCTGCCAGCTACTTTTCTCATACAAACACACACACCTGCCCATTTGTGCCAACACTCAGGTCAGGTTTTAAGCAACTCGCGCTGCTTTGTAGTAGCCTGGATGCCTGAAGGTCAGAGAGCTCATCATGGTGGGGGGGGTAAGAAACCAATTTTCCAGGGAAGGAAAGGGATGCTGAAGATACACATACTGGGAAAGTGGAAGTCTTGCCATAAGGACTTTTTTTATTCGCACATCTCCATGGTTACTTCTGAACCCTTCCTATTTCCCACTTCGGAGAGCAGGACTGCACGCTACTAAGTTAGAAAAGCAGCAGCCTGAGACCCGAGAAGTGAGACAGAAACCACTTGTCACAATCCAAGACAGGAAGATAACACGCTCCCGGTGTTATTTACACACAACAATAAAATGAGGAGGAACAGGGGTAGGTGGAAGCAGCTGGGAGAGGTGGGTTAAAGGGTTCCCTGATCCCTTGTTCCTACAAGCTGTACCTCCAACAATCTAATCTAATCCTGCACACCCTGCTTGTGCCTGGCTCAGTGTGACGCTCACACCTGCAATAAAGGAAATTATTGCAAGTGATTTATAGTCTCCCGAGATACCATGGTCTTTGCAGCAGAAAAACCAGAGTCTGCACAGCAACGGCTGGGAATGACCTCACCTCCAGCTTTCTTCAAGGATCGGGATTCGCTTTTACTATGTTGACACAAGGTTTTAAAGCAAAGGGGGACCACTGCACATCCTCCTCTCCTGCAAGCATGGCTCGCTGACGCCAGCCTTGCTCCCTCAGAGTCACACCCTTCTTCATGGGTGGGTGAGACGGGGCACTGGTGGGCACAGAAGAGAAAAATCGAGGGAGCAGGAGGAAGTCCCCGACCCACCAGCCTTTCCATCCAAACAGAGCATTGCAGCAGCTCTGAGAAGAGGCAGTGTCTTGGGGTGGGTGCCGTTCCCTGAGGAAGACCTGTCCCTGCCCTTGTCCCTTCCAGCCATGCTGCCGAGCCAACGGCATTACGGCAGTAAAGGGAGGGTGCAGGACTTGCTCTCCAGCCCTGGCTGCTCTGTGCTTTACTGGTATTTTCTCCCTCCCCAACACCTCATTCACCCTTGAAATGAGAAAGTTTCCCTGTCTCCAGCAGTCACTTGTGGGAGCAAAGTGTGCTGTGTAGCAGCTAGTAAAGAAGAGGAAAACATTTCTACTGGAGAGCCCACTCCACAGAGGTTAGTGCCTTTCAGCAGCAGGAGTAAACAGACTGTCTCCAGCTCCTCGGGTTTCTTGGCAGGGAGGCAGTGTCCTGCCTGTTACAACTTGTTTTGGATGACAACAGGCCACATTTCATGTGAGGAGAGTTGTGCCCATCTTCAGCTCACATCAGCCTGCTTGTTTTTCTTCACTCAGCTGTAAACATGTTTAAGATTCCTATAAATACCTATTGGGCAGCACACCAGCCAAATATGCTCAATTAAAGAGGAAAAAAAAAAAAAGGCAAGCCCCACAACAACAACAGGAACAGAAACACCCTCCTGCCCATGAGAGACAATGGTCCTGCCAATAAGGCTCCCTGAGAAGAATACATAGGAATACCTTGATGGAGTCGCATCACAAGAAAACAATGATTAATATTTTTGTTTGTTTTACCAGATCGACAGTTCATTTCAGCATCAATTTCAGAAGGAAGCTATCACTCATGGGAGTCCATACTATCATCCGTCCCTGTCCAGCCCATCCCAAACCTCCCTGACAGCTAGAAAAGGGCCCCGATCAACTTAGGCACACGTGAATCCCTCAGTACCCACGGGATATACCGAGCATGAATTCTGCACCTCAGGCTGGTCCCTCAACCTTTGACTTTAACGTTACAGCAAAACGAACCTCATGGCCAGAAGCTCTCCCAGCGTACGGTGATGCAGCACCATGGAAGCCAATGGGTACCGACGAGCACAGCGTGTTCTCCTAGGCCCTTTATTTGCTTTCATCCAAACTTATTTATATGCTTAACTTTGTTGCATAGCAGAGCTGCATATCCATCAAGGGAGGATGGTCAGGGCCTCAATTTCTAAGCATCGCTTACGCAAACACCCACACCAGGGCCATCTGACATTTGCTGCCTCCACCACACACTCATCTGGTGGGGGAAGAGAAGGAGAGGAGCATAAAGCTGGGGAGGAACCCCCACGCCTGAAGACTTGCCCTGAGCCGCTGACCTGGGAGCAGGGGTGGCATGGAGGCATCACAGCGGTTTGTGCTGCATCCCATGCGTGGCTGAGAGGAAAGGGAATATTTTCTTGTGACTCCTTACAGCCTTGCAAGAGGCGGGCTCACCTCTCTGGAAAGAGAAAACATACTTGGCTTTCCATACACAGGCTGTCCTGCAATGCCTTTTAGGGAGGTGAGAAGAAAGCTCCGTTACAGACATAGGAGATGGAAACAGTGATCTCCTGTAGGTCTCTTTCCAAGCCCGGCAGCTCTTCAGCTTTCTGGCCCCAGTGGAGGGAGCCTGTTACCCTTTGCCCAGAAAAATTACCCCCAAAACAGGCTTTGTACTTTATCAGCAACAAAGGGGAGGCTGTTGCATCAGATAAGTTGAGGTGATAGCTCTTGGTTGGTCCCAGGTGTGACTTACAGTAAGGTTCCCACCTGAGACAGGTGACGGAAAACAATGCAGAAATGAGAGGGGGAAAGTATTAATTGCTCTGAGAATCACTCCCTCCTAGGCCAGTTCCCTGGGATCTCTGGAAAGAGTCACCACGTGGAGACAGAAACGCAGCCGCCCTGGTCCCAAGAGAAGAAAACATTACTTAGTTTTAATAGCCAAAAGAAAACAAATACTATTTGTCTTTCACTCCGACTTCTGATTTCTCTTAAAACAAAACTGGCTTTTAGAGGTACTGGGGCCAAAAGGAAGGGTGGGGAAGGTCAAAAATTAACCTTTCTCCTGTTAACAGGTTCCAGGATCCTGGCTACGAGACCAGGAAAACAGGATGCCAAGTACCCAACGCGCCTGCAGAGCCTTGGCTCTCCAGGCACAGCTGTTCTCCCTCCGTGATGCTCCACAGCCCATGAGGAGCTGCCTGCTGGAAGGTTTCATCCTCCCACCCCTTTCCAGCAGCGTTTAAATGCCTTTCGCATGAAATGAGTGGCAACATCTCTGGGAGAATCTGGACTTTTATGTAATTGAGCTTTAATATAATGTAAGTATTTTCCTCATCCTCTGTTTTAGTTGGTAGTGACTGTAGTCATGTTACTGCTTCCAGTTTCAGTCTTAAAACAGAATGACTTTTATAGCAGAGTTGTAAAGATAACCCTGTCTAAAAGGAAAGAGGAAGAACCCAATTCATAAGAAAAGTTGTTTGCTCCTGCACATCTCTTCAGTCCTCACTCTCCGCCCATTTCTCCCATCCCCTCCCTCTCCCTTTGCATTGCTGGCAGTGAAATGACCGTCAGCTGTACAGCTCCAAACACCTGACACAGCCCCTCTCTTCTTATAATCACTATTTTAAATACCTCCGAGTGGTTTGTTTTCTCCCTTTGCTGCACCACAGAAGTCCTCTACATACCTCTGCGGTCTTCTCTGAGGATCTTGGAGGGGGTATTGGCAAAGTGGCACACAGTAAGAGGCTTGGCTAGATTGCATGAAAGAGGTAGCGCGAAGTGGACTCGTAGTGCAATGCATCTTCTCATGTCCCAACTAATTCCACCAGGCATAAAAAGCAGATTATAACTAGAGGATTTATCCTAGCCAAAGAAATCAGATCTCTTACGCTGTTGGAACAATAAATATGTGTTTTCAGCCTTAACGTCACATATAATACGGAACAAATGGACGAGCTGAAGTCCTGTAATGGACTTTGTGGGAGTAGACATTCATTGAGCCCCTCGCACAGCCACAGTCTGCCTGAAACCGAGCCTGACCCACGGGAGTAAGAATCGGGGGGGTTACAGTGTCTAATGAAGGGACTCCGATACTGAAGAGTATTAATAGTTAAATACTCACAAGTATTTGAAAAACTACTATCAAATGAGATTGGCACCCATCACTGCTATTATTTAAAAACCAGCAGCAGCAACAACACAGACTTTTACAAAACCTCGGGCCATTCCAAACTTTCTTGTAACTGTAAAAAAGAAGAGAAGCATAAAAACCCATACGACACCGACAGAAATAACTGCTTTCCTCTACTTCGGGGCAACAACAACAAAAAGCAGCGAACTGTACTTGGTATCAGCCCTGCTGTACTCCTAAAAGTTTGCACAAAACGAGCCCGTTAGGAGGCGAGCGGCGCGCGCATCTCCAGCGTGTGCATTCCCTCCTCCTCTGCATACACTTCTCTCGTCACAGCAACAGCCAAAGCATCTTTGCTGCCTTCCAGGTTCGCACCAGAGCACGGAGAACAAGAGCCACCTCCGAGCCGCGGCTCCGGGCTCTGCCGTTCCAGCCAAGTGGCATTTTGACAGGTCTCCTGACAGCGAGGAGGGCGACAGCCGACAGGCCAAAGGCAGGAAAGCCCGAACCTCCAGCCCCCCTCTCCCTTCCCGAGGGGACAAAA
>VZSZ01001072.1:1364464-1375873 GCA_013398815.1 Ibidorhyncha struthersii
CGGAGGGAAGCGGGACCAGAGCGGGACCATTCACATCCACACAGCCGAATCCGTTTTAAAGTGGCTTTCACCTGGGGCAGCAAGCGTATTTACTTCGAAGTGCTTTGCTCAGTCAGGAGGAACTGGGCTCCCAAACGCTCCAAATCCGCTTTCTGAAGCAGCTGACTAGATGGGACGTGACACCGTTCAGACCCACCAGAGGGAGGACGTTGGAGGCCCGTATGGAGACCAGGACCTTCCTTGGGTGTGCTCTGTGTTTCATGTCACATCTCAAGCACGCTTCTGAAATGACTCTCCCAGCCGACCCCCCCCTTGCTGTTGGTTTGGTTCACATCGCCACACGGTCCCAGGGGATGCAAACTGGATTCCTCCTGGGTGAAACTAAACTGGAAGATGCTCTCTGGGATGCACATCCAGCTGGGGAGCTAATCCAGAGTAACCCTTTCCAAACACGTATGGTGTGGGTGTTGGGTCATTGGCACCGACCGTTTCCCTTCACAGCTCTGCTGCTGCACAGATGCAGCCCCTGTGCTGTGCGCAACCATGAGGAGAAACCCTCAAGCTGAAGTTAATTTTTAAAATGCGTGCAATGGTGACAGACCTTTTTTTGAGGGTCCGGCTTCCTTTCGCAGTAGCCTTCTGAAGTGGGAGGCTGCGCAAAAGGACACTTGCCATTATTCAGCCTTGGAAAATGTGCCAAAGTCCTTTTAAATGGCACAGAGGGCTGCGGAAGAGTGGTGCAAGTCCCAGCAGGGACAGGCTGACGGTGGCAGAGTGCGGGCACCCCAAGTGTTGCACTGATTGGGGACAGAAGCAGCATCTGTGGCATCAAGTGTCCGGGCAGCACCTGGAGACCCTGCTATTACCTGTCATGCACTGGGACAGACAGACGGGAGGTAAGTTTCCTTTTTCTGGATGTCTCACGAAGGTTTCAGAGCCATCTTCCTTCAGCTCAGTGTTGGAGAGATTTCTCTCGTTTCAGCCAAGCGCATCCAGAGAGTTTTATACCTCACTGTGGAGGCGGAAAGACACGGCGTTTCTCAAGCTGGAAAGAAACCCTGCGGTGGGGGAGGCTGGTGAGCGGCTCTGCCTCCCCGGGGACAAGGTCCATTCTCCAGCTTTGGAGAAAGCAGTGCTCGAGTTCCCCCTTCCTACCGGCTGCGGATCGCGCGTGGCTCTGAGCCAAGCTCGAATCCCGGTGCAGCTTCCTCCGGCGCAAACCCAAAGGGCTGCCAACGCCCAGCCACCAGCAGAACCCAAACGGCTCAAACCTTGAAGCTGCGCGCCACTTTAACCACCGCGAAGCAGAGATCTCATAAAAGGGTATGACACTCACTGCTGAGGTTTTTTTGGTGGTATGTTGGAACAATCTCGCAATATCTAGAGCTCACGTTTGTGCTTCCAGAAAAAAAGTTTTTCTATACTTTAAGCTGAGAACTTTCAAAAGACTTTTCAGGATTTAGACGTTTACCATAATGAAAGATACATCTACATTTTTCATATTTGTTAAAAAAAAAAAGAGGGAGAGAAAATACTAAGAAAACTGTGGAATAACTAAGGATCTAAATTAAACTTTATTTACTATTTAAAGAATGGGAATTGAATGATGTATTCTTAGCAGGGAGTTGAGTTGTCTGCATTTCTTAAATGAGCAACCTTAAGTTTGAAAAACAACAACTGTACTTTGTTGAAACTTTTTTGCATATTAAAAGATTTAAATGCATATTTTTCTCCTGTGAACATGATACTAAGATGGAGGGGAGGGGAAAGTGAAACTGTAGGCCAACAGCAGCATTGTTGACTTGTAAAGAAACAAAATCTTTGTTGCAGTAGAACTCTGTTATAATGAACATACAGAAGAGCTCTTGTCTCGGGAGAAAAGGCTTAAGGAAATAAGCGTGCAGTGTTGATGTGTATCCGTTACAATATAGTTACAATAGAACAGTATTAAGGAGCAAAATTAATCTGGATGTGTAATAAATAGCAATTTGAATAGCCCTACACTGTACTTATTTTGGAACACTTATTCATTGCAGAAAGCACTGATGCCCAGGAGTCAAGGTTATCGCTTATAGTAATGCTTTTAAAACACCTCACATAGATCTTTTTACACCAAGTCTACCAGCGCTCCTGTATTCCCAATTTCTCAAGTGTCCCAAGTCACACAAGCGCGTGCCCAGACCTCCACACCTCCCATCTTCACTGGGTGCACTGTGGGAGCGGTGGGAAGTACAGCTTGTTGTAACCCCACATGCGGGGGTCAACCAACCCCCTTAGGGAAAGGAACGGGAAGTGGGCTGGAAGCAGGTGGTGCCGCAGTAGGGGCTGTCTCACACGGGGACGGTTCAGATGGGGCGCTGGGGCGCTGATGCTGCCGATTGCCCTGACGGACCATCCTTGAGCATCGGGCAGAGCGCTGCTCGCTTCAGGATACACCTCTCCGAGCCTACCCTGAATACCCGCTTCGAAGAAACTATTTGCCAGATGAGCCAACTGGAGTATTTTGTTTTTGCTTTGCTTGGGCTTTTTGTTTGTTTTCTATTTTGGCTATGTTTCCTCACGATAAAAGCAGCCTTTGATATGAGTGCAGCACTCAACGACGTGCATCTCCTGTTCCTCCTGGCTCTTCTCTCCAGCTCCGTCTCTGCATCCCTGCCTCTTCTTGTTATGTTTTTGCTTCTAGTTATCTAACAACTGTTTCTCTGTTCTGTAAATTACTTTTAGCTCTGTGCCAACATCTTTTCTCCTTAGGCTCCCCAAAGGTTCAATTATCTGCCGTTTGCTCCTTCCCTTCTTTCTTCTTGTGTAATTTTCATTTTAACACTAATTACCAGCTCCACACCAAAGATACCCTACTGTCCCTAGCTTTCACCACCCTGGTGGCTCCACACCCCTCTGCCTGACCTCAGCCATGCTCTGAATCACAAACAATGACTTCATCTCAACTTTCATAATCGAAACAGCTCAAAGGCAGAAGTGTTTCTAAGAGGAAAAGACAGTCTCTGAAGATACAGTTCCCCATTATTCCCCTTTTTGGCTCCTCAGGAACAGACTGGGCTCTAAAAGGCATTACCAGTGGAGTTATCCCAGAAAAATCCCTCTCGACGGTGCAGTTTCAGCGTCACAGAATCTGGTCCCACAGTTAAACTCTTGGCAAAAAAGACCTTCTTGACCAGTTGAGTTGTATTGATATACTGGGTTTTGCTAACACAGTTATATTCGTCGTCAATGTGATTTTCACCCATACAATTACACTGCCAACATTTGCATGAACTGGCCTGAGGTGGGGTTTGAGACTTCCTCTCCATTTCACTGCTCACATGGCAATGCTCCTTCACTTCTGACGTTGGCAGCAGCAACATGGTCACACCACTGCTCTCCTACAACTTGCCCGTCTGAGTGGAAAGCCTCATTCATGCTTCCTTCTCTTCATCGCGTGATTCTGCATAGGTCTCAAGCCCTAGATGTCCAGGTAAAATTACACAGAAACAGCCTGCCCTTCCTTTCCAGCTGCACAGAGGACACATTTTTACATGAGCTTCACCCAGTACCTCTAGGAGTGCCTCCTCATTGCAGGTCCTGCCCCATGAGTTGGCCCAAATTGCTTTCTGCGCATCAGAACCATCTCGCAATACCTAGAGCACACGTTTGCACTTCCAGAAAAAAGTTTTTAGAGTTTAAGCTGAGAACTTTCAAAAGACTTTTCAGCGTTTAGACGTTTACCATAGTGAAAGATACATCTACATCTTTCAGCCTGGAGAAGAGAAGGCTCTGGGGAGACCTTATTGCGGCCTTCCAGTACCTAAAGGGGGCCTACAGGAAAAGATGGGGAAGGACTTTTTACAAGGACATGTATTGATAGGACGAGGGGGAATGGCTTCAAACTGGAAGAAGGTAGATTTAGATTAGACATTAGGAAGGAATTTTTCACTCTGAGGGTGGTGAGGCACTGGAACAGGCTGCCCAGAGAAGTTGTTGAGGCCCCATCCCTGGAGGTGTTCAAGGCCAGGCTGGATGGGGCTTTGAGCAACCTGGCCTAGTGGGAGGTGTCCCTGCCCATGGCAGGGGGGTTGGAACTCGATGATATTCAAGGTCCCTTCCAACCTAAACCGTTCTATGATTCTATGACCTTTGATTATTTTGGAAATCCATCTCTCTTCAAATCTGACTAAAGTCTTGCCTAAATTTCCTCATTCCCTTGTCTTAAAAGTACCAGTACTTGTTTTAAATTTTAAGTGACTGTGCTCATCATCATCCTTATGTCTCAAGAAGTTCCAAAGATGTGCCACAGTTGTTTTACTAGGGACACTACCGAAGGCAAAAGCTGAGCAGCTCTCCCTGTGATGACACCGAGCAGACTTCTATCTGCCCAAGTTAGCACTGAAGAGGAAAAATACTGTTTTACCGAACACTTAGGAGTGACTCGCTACCGAGATAAATGTTTACAGTGAAAGGCAATTTGCTCTCTGAATCAATACAGGAGAATCCAGCACGTCCTGGACATGCTTCACCAGGGTAAATCCAGAGGTTTTTATTCAAATCGAACCCATTTCAACAATGAAACCCTTCATGCCTGCATAGTTAATCATTGTCTTGCTTTAACATCAAAACACTTCCGTGTCGAAAGCCTCTCTGGGTTTTCTGAATAAAAAAAAAACAAACCCAAACCCGTATTTACACATTTGTAATCTGTCCACAATCCAACAGCATCACAATTCTTAAAACATGCAATTTAGTCAGTGTAAGTGAATAGTCAACCCCATTGAGGGCTGTGATGACAAAGCTGTATTTTTGGAGCTTTCTTGAAGGGCAGCCACTCTAACTCATAATCAAAGATGCCCTTTCACCAAACTGTTCCTTTGGTGCCAAATGGGAAATACCAGAATTCCACCCGATTCTTCTCAAATACTTCGGTCATAGCAGAAATGTTTCCTGCCTAGTGGGTTAAATTCCAGTTACCTCCGATGGCCTGTTTCAGACAGAAAGTCGTAAACTTTTGATGCAACATAAGAATTGAAACAAACCTTGTTCTTTGTGCCTAAACCCTCTGAATACAGCAGCCAAAAGGAATCACTGCAGCTTTCACCTCTCATGCCTTCTACACTATATCCAAATTTGTTTTGGTACATAATCCCAGTCCACATGCTAAAAATTGCATATACTACTCCTACAGCTAGACTTGCAAATTTAAGAATAACTGTTTAGGGGGTAAAGGGGTTATTTTTTAAAATTCAAATCAACTTGAGAATATAAAAGAAAAAATATTGCAGAAAAATTAGAAAGAATAGAATAGTATATTGCAGTTAGAAGGGACCTACAATGATCATCTAGTTCCAACTGTCTGACCACGCTAAAGCATGTTGTTAAGGGCATTGTCCAAATGTCTCCTAAACGCTGACAGGCTCAGGGCATCGACCACCTCTCTAGGAAGCCTGTTCCAGCATTTGACCACCTTCTTGGTAAAGAAATGCTTCCTCATGTCCAGTCTGAGCCTCCCCTGGTACAGTTTTGAACCATTCCCATGTGTCCTATCACTGGATCCCAGGGAGAATCACAGAATGGTCAGGGTTGGAAGGGACCTCTGGAGATCATCTAGTCCACCCCCCCTGCCAGAGCAGGGTCACCTACAACAGGTTGCACAGGACGGCATCCAGGCACATGTTGAATGTCTCCAGAGTGGGAGACTCCACCACCTCTCTGGACAGCCTGTTCCAGCGCTCTGCCACCCTCAAAGTAAAGAAGTCCCTCCTCATGTTTAGATGGAACTTCCTAAAGAAGAAGAGATCAGTGCCTCCCTCTCCACATCCCCTTCTCAGGAAGTTGTAGAGAGCAATGAGATCACCCCTCAGCCTCCCTTTCTCCAAAGTAGACAAACCCTGCGTCCTCAGCTGCTCCTCACAGGACACGCCTTCCAGCCCTTTCACCAGCTTTCTTGCCCTCCTCTGGGCACATTCAAGGACATTCACATCCTTCTTAAATGGTGGGGCCCAGAACTGCACACAGTGCCCAAGGTGAGGCCACACCAAGACTGGTGGTGTTGCGTTTGATGCACCCCAGGATGCTGTTTGCCCTCGTGGCTGCCAGGGCACGCTGCTGGCTCCTGTTGAGCCTGCTGCCCACCAGCACCCCCGGACCCCTTCCTACAGGGCTGCTCTCCAGCCACTGCTCTCCACTTGTGCCCAGCGTTACTCCGTCCCAGGTGCAGAATTCAGCATTTGAAAAAATATTAAAATGTTCCTTATATGCAAATGAGCTGTGATGCCACTTTGAATGGGGACAAATGAGACATGTTTATTAGCATTTTGACTGAGCAGGCACAAACACATTCCAGTGTAGCAGAATTAAATGTGTTTGTGAGCTGTAATTAAAAACCTGAACGACATCGCCTTTCACAAATATGAACAGATCTACCAGAACAAAGTACACAGAGATGTTGCTCCCAGCTAGTTTAAGAAAAAAAGTACCTGATTATCAAAGAATTAGTTCCTGGCCTACACACAGACATTACAATTCCAGAATATTAGGCTGCCCACAGAGTCCATCCATACTGGTAAAATATGTGTGTTTCTGTATTGGTACTACTACTTACATAAGCAATTTAAGTACAGCCATTGCATACAAGTCTATACAATAGTATTATTTAGATTCATTCTGCCAGCTATCAGATCTGTAGCTGCTGTTAATCTGCTTTTCTAAGCACAGTCACAGCATCAAGTAATTTGGGAATTACTGCTAGTTGTGGTATAGGAAGATCACGAGTTTTTTTTTTAAATTTTGTTTTGTTTTTTTTACCTTGTGTAACCTTGCTGTGTAGGGTGAGCTGACCCAGCATATATTCTTATAATTAAGGCAACTGCACAAGTGGTGAAAAACTACAAATATTGCATATAAATAAATCATAAGTTTAAAGCCAGAAAGGACCATTAAGTAATTTCCTGTTAGTTCACATCATTATATTTCATTAAGTTCTAATGTGTCAAACCCAGTAACTTATTAAAACAAGCTACCTTCTCCAGAGGTGCAATCATTGTTTTTATTTGAGATGAAGATGGAGAATTTGTTACCTCCACAAATAGTTTGCTGTAATAAAGGAAAGAGCTCAATCTTCCTGTTAATAAAAAAACCAAACCCACACATTTTTAACTTCAGGTTCAGGCTACTGGTTCTTGCTCTGCCTTTCTCTGCTGGGATAGAAGGGCCTTTGGTAGTTTTTCATCTTCAAGATACATGTATATTAATCAGTCTTTTTAATGTAATACAGTATGAGCTCTTGCACAACCTCTTCTCTTCTGCTGAATCATCTGTGGTTCTGTGCCCTACCCAATATTTCAACATCTCTTCTGAAATGCATGCACTCCTTCCTTACCTAAAAAAGGGCTACACAACAATAAAGTTTTCCCCTACTGCTCACTTCTCTATTTATGCAAGAAACATTTTGGTATCTTGGCTTACAATAAGAACATTTGTCCAGTTCTAACCTTTAATCCTCTATAGGATAGTCTCCATATTCAAGGAATCAGCCATTTTGGAGAGCTTTCAAATTCTGTGCTCCTACATATATAACGTGGCATTTAGTGGTATTGAAGTGATACAAGTCACACACTACTAACTTAAAATAGCAAAAAAGCTAATCAGTCTTTGGAACAAATGCTGGGTTTTGTTTTCTACCCAAAATCCGTGGAAGAAAATTGACTAATATGGGTCTCGGAAACTTTTTCAGGAAACCCTCTTGGAAATGCCAATAATTCTTTACTGACATCTTAAAGGGTAGTTGTCAGTGGTAGAAAGCACTTGGCTTTTTAAAGCAATTCTTGGCTTGAAGGTCCACATTTGTTTTGGCAACATAAAGCAACGTTTCACATGATCACACAATGTCATACAGAAAGAGCATGTACAATACTTTGCACTTCCTGCCCTTGGACAAATATTCAAGCTTCCAAATAAAATGGATTTACAGATCAGCACTACTGTAATTTCCCCGCCACCCTCCCCGAATAGGAAAGGTTCGTAGCCTAGTGACAAACTAAGAACGAAGGTCAAGCTGCACTTTGATTTTAACACACCAGCAGATATATTAGGAATGTTGCCATTTTATTATGTTGAGTCTTTCAAGTAATAAGGAATACTGGTAAGGAAAGCAGGAAATTAAACATTTACATCCTTCTTCCCCCAATATTTCCTCCCAATCTTACAAACCTGAATGTCAAAGCCTACAGTTTTTATCCAGACATGCTTCACGGCTTTCAAGTGAGGAAAGTGTAATTTCATAGACAATTCTTTAGCTTGGAAGAGTTGAAAAATAAATAGAAACTCATTTACTTCTATAGGTGCGAAAGACCTTTTTACTAGCTTCCCATCAGCTGAATTTAAGTAGATGGATCCTGCTGAATAAGTGGCTAATACTTCATTACGTAGCAATTTTCAGAAGCAGCCTTCCAGGACCTGTGATAAGTCTGTTTCCTTATCTTCAAACCAGTAGCATGTTATTTCACATACAAACTCATTTTAATTAGCTAGACTTATCTGAGAAAGTACTAGTCAACTAAGAGTGAGACTAAGTGATGGATAGCATTATTTAATAACCTTCCTCAGCTGTCCACATCAATCGCTCTCTGAACCAGTTCAGCATTTTCAGCTAAACTAATTAGTGCAACATACTTTAAAACAGCCTCCTGTGAATTGCAGTAGTAGTTGAGCATCCAGGTGGATTGTCAGCCACCCACACTAAAGACTGTCTGTGATGAATTTGACCTCAAGAACACATACAAAATAAAAGCCACAGCACAGGACCATAAGGGACAGCAAGCTCATCACAAAAAGTGATACAAAATTGAAGCGGGCCTTGAGTTCTTCAGGGAATTTCCCCTTCCGCATTGCTTTAGCTGGTGCTATAAAAACAATTCTTTATCCAAATCTTGACAGCACAAAACCATCTTTTGCATAACTACCTCTCCCAAACACTGAATGAGGACCTCCATGGCCACTACCACATCCAAAAGAAACTGCCAGCTTTCACACACTGAGTTCTTTTCAGTGGGAAAGAAAGTGCTGGTAGCCCATAGGTGTATACTTCAGAAAGATATTATTCCGCTTCTGTCACATTTAACGAGGTAGGAGAGGTACAGTAGGAAACAGAGGCACTGAAATCCCTTTTCCAACACAGATCTGCTCTCAGTCTACAAGGTGGACAAGACTTGCTGACGTTACAGTAAAAAGCATGAGTACCTGCAATTCTAAACTGGGCTGAAGCCATGTTGTAACCCTTTTCATGATTTCATCTGTTTTCTAGAATTGTGATGTCGTGATGTCTGGTACCAAAATAATCATCATATAACTAGAGTCATATTTATCATGTAGCAACTAGGCACCCGCTCTTCCACCCTCATTTTAGTTACTGTTCAGTAACAACTGCTGCAGCAAAAGTTGTCCATGATTTGTTGATACATAACCATGACATTATTTAAAGCTACAAAGATAGATAATACGGTGGTTAAGGACAATACTAGAAGCCTTTTATTATGGGCTTCCTCTGTGTGTCAAGATAAACTGGGAGGAAGGGGACGAGAAGATGACACTCTATAGTGTTGTATTTCCTCCACCCCCAAACATTCAAAACAAGAGTAGATATTGCTAGTTATTGCAGATGGAGTTCTAAAACAGGTTATTTTTTTTCCACCATATTAAATCAGTCAGGTTTGTCCCAATTAGGTTAGAATTAAGCAAAGGGAAGCCATTTTAAAACAGTTATACTGTCAAGAGGAGAGTCAGATGTAATACACTTTAGTACATACTTTCTGTACACGTTTTTTTTCAAAGAAAATTTCCAGTTACATCCTGAAGTGCCTAAGCACCAAACCGGTAATCATTTAAACCATTTTAAAAGCTGCTTCTGATATACAAAGAGGTCAGTCAAGCAATTCAGATCTTGAACTAGATCCTTCCATGATTATTCATTTCATTATAACCACATATGTGGTTTATAACATGCTCCAAATAAAGGTTACGTTGACACCTACCACAGATATGAAGGTAAGATGAAGTCATAAGCATATCCCTGATATATCAGTCATCATGTACTTTCTATGTCAGTCTTACTGGGTGCCATCTTTCAGCTGAAAGAGCAATATAATCTGGAACGTTAGGAATGGCTCACGTGTAACGTTATGACATTAACTGCAGATTTCCTCAAGCCTTCTGTCACTGGATTCCAGGAAATAGACAGGCAGGAGCTGCTCTCACATACGACTATTCCAGGCTAGCAATGTCCTATTCATAAAACTAGGATGCCAGCTAATACCTCAGCATCAGCAGACCCGTAGTTCATTCTCTAAGCCATAGATTTTTGCTTTTAAGTTTTTCAGTTCTCCTTGAATTTTACGTGTTAGTCTGTTTCCTTGGCGGACCTCATGTAGAATTGCAAGATCCTGGTCTGGTCCAATATTCAGAGTCACCTAAAAAGGAAAAGAAAAACAGATTAAGAAAAACAAAACTATACAGAGTACAATTTAGGGAGTATTATGATGAGAATATGAACAAGAAAACTCTAAAGGACCCTTAGCTTAAGCTAATATCGCTAGGCTAATGCATATCACCACTAGAAAGGTGCTCCAGAACCAAAAATAAAGAACAAAACTTTCATGCATTATGGTGTTATATTACTGCTGAGGAATAAATATAGATAGAATACAATCAAATTTACCCATAACCTGTCAACTCCTTTCTAATTCCTGTATTATGCAGAGACCCACAAGAAGAGGCAAGTTAAAATATTTATTAACTAACTTTTGTCTAGTTCCAAGTACCTCACTTGATATGATGACATTTTGTCATCTTCTGGTACTAGAACTAGAGGTGGTTTAACTGCTGTGGCCAACCTGCTGCCTTCTTAACTGCATACGATTCAAAAGCAGTTCAAGCACAACGCCTCGTCTCAGGCCATGCCGTATGGCCTGTACTGAGCTGAACAAAGGCCGCTGGATAATCAGAATTCCTGATGGCAAGCTAGCCATGGCTGCCATTTCCTGTCACCCTGGAACTGGATAACACGCCAGCCCAGTCACTTTCAATGGCAGAGCAGCACAGCCTTGGAAGCTGCTCTCAAGGCCCTCTCTTCTTTTGACCCTTCAGGGTGTCTTACTGTCATCTGCAAATCAGGAAATTTAGTCATCTGTAGTCGTTTTGACCGCAAGTGATGAGAAGGATTTAAAGATCACTGTGGAGACTTCTAGCAAGTATTTTGCTCCTCTGCCCTCTTGTGGTTAAAAGTGTGAACAAATTAAGAATACAATTAAGAGCACACCCACAATTACAAAATATACAGCTCTATAGCAAAGGTATCATAAGCAATTTTTCCCCCGTTCACATAGGCTGTTTAGTCCTTAAAGAATAAAGTTTAAAAACCTCCCCACC